>VIIQ02000194.1:0-160000 GCA_007449985.2 Desmodesmus armatus
GGAGTTGGTGGTTGAACACCTCACTGCCACACGCGAGGACCTGACAGCTACACAGGTGGGTTCGGCCTAGGGTTTGAGGCGTACAGACACTAGGAACAGGTTTATGTGGGGGAGGGGGGATTTGGCTGTGGCCAGATGGTCAGCCGGACTGCGCGCCACAAAATCAGTGGCAGTTTTGCTATCCAGGGGTGGGAGGTGGCTTCTTGAACAGACCTGCTGGTTGATCTGTCTGGTGGAATTGAGCTGGTGGTTGACCACCTCAACACACACGCCAGGAACTGACAGCTACACAGGTGGGTTTACTGGGGTGTTTGACCAGCAACTACGAGCATGTTTCGTGTTGTGGGCGGGGGTCATTTGTTTGTGGCCAGATAGTCAGCCAGGAGTGCCAGCCACAAGAAGTGGCAGCAGTTGGAAGGCTCTAGGGATGGGAGGTGGCTTGATGGCTTAGGGTTTGAGGTGTAGGGTCCAGTGTTTGGGAGATACTTTGTGCTGAATTTCTCAAGTCATACAGACCTGTGGCTGACGTGTCTGGTGAGCTTGAGTTGGTGGTTGACCGCCTTACCACAACATGCCAGGACCTGACAGCAACACAGGGGAGATTTGTAGTGCAATATGATATCTTGCATTACGTGTGTTTGGGGGGTGGGGGTGCTGGTGTGTTCATGGCCAAATAGTCAGCCTCAGAACTGCAAGATGACATGTATCAATGATGACAGCGAATAGGAGGGTGGCTTGTCGACTGATGTGCTGGCTGACCTGTCGGGGGGGGGGGGGGGGGGGGGGGGGGGGGGGGGCTGGTGGTAGCCACCTCACCACAACACGCCAAGACCTGACAGCCACACAGGTGAATGGTGGCCTTGTTAACTGCAGAAGTCGTGTAGTTCGCGTGTTTCAGGCTCTTCAGAATGCAGCAAGCATTTACCAGGGGGCCGCTGCACATATTTGAGCAAAGAAGGTCCTTGTGACACACTGGGTTTGCTGATGTTACAAGAACGGCAGGGACGGGCGTGGTCATGTACCATATGGCGGATATGTTGGGCCGTAGGACATGTTACGGTGTGAGGAGCAAGTAATGAGGGGACACCTAGCGGTGACTGCACATTGTGTCACTTCACATGTGTGACACATGTAACGGATGCTTGAGGGGAAGGGTGGAGGTAGCTGCAGGGGGCGCTCCCAAAGAGAAGCCAGGGTTTCTTGGCTTCACTTCGGTAGCGCCCATGCAGCTTGCTGCACCCGTCCCTTCAAGCCTTCAGTGACATGTGTGACACCACATGTGTGACAGCACTGCAACTTTTCAGAAAGCTAGTCATCATGTCATGTCGTATGTGTCCGTGTGTTTTCTGCATGTGTGCTTGCTTGCTCAACTAACAACCAACCAAACTTCCACTGTGTGCCTTTGTACCCCGCACTTTTCTGGCATGCTTCCAGACGCAACTTGAGGCTGCAGCTGCAACCACCCATGCCTGCGTGCACCTCATGTTTTGTCCACTTTCTATCACGCTGCATGAATATGTGCTGTGTCCTGCCTGCTCACAGACCCAACTTGAGGCAGCAGCTGCAGCCACCCACGCCGAAGCCTCAGACATTGCCCAGCTAGTCCAAGAGGCTGCACAGAACCAGAGCCACCTCGACGCACTGCAACAGCAGGCAGCCAAGGCCATGGCATCCAAGGCAGCAGCAGCCGCCGCTGCTGACGTGGCAGCAATGGAGCAGAAAATGGCGGCTGCGGTGGCAGCAATGGAGCAGAAGATGGCGGCAGCAGTGGCAGCAGCAAAGGCCGAGGCGGCGGCTGCTGCAGACAGCAAGGCGGCGGCAGCAGTGGCAGCAGTGGAGAAAAAGATGGCGGATGCAGTGGCAGCAGCGAGGGCAGAGGCTACTGCTGCTGCCGAAAAGAAGGCAGCAGCAGCAGCAAAGACAGTACCAGCACCAGCCGGCAAGGCAGCCCCAGCAGCAGTGGCGGCAGCAGTGGCAGCAGCAACCACTGCTGCCGAAAAGAAGGCGGCGGCTCAGCTGGCAGCAATGCAGAAGCAGATGGCTGATGCCGTCGCTGCTGCTCGTGCTGATGCTGCTGCTGCGTCTTCACAGCGTGAATCGGAGGAAACAGCTCATGTGGAACAGCGGGTGTCGGCAGCGGTGAGGGCAGTAGTGGCAGCTGAGGAGCAACTCGAGGCGCTCAAGACTCAGCTCGACTCGAAGGAGGTTGAGTTAGCTGAGCTCGTGAGTCAAAATGAGCAGCTGTCGCGCCAGGTGGCGGCTGTGAGTGGAGCAGACGGCTTCGAGCGGATGACGAGGTGCTCATTTCCCAGGTGCGGTGTGGTTTGGGTTTGGGGGGGGGGGTCAAGTAGCGGTGAGGGCAGTAGTGGCAGCCGAGGAGCAACTCGAGGCGCTCAAGACTCAGCTCGACTCGAAGGAGGTTGAGTTAGCTGAGCTCGTGAGTCAGAATGAGCAGCTGAGCCGCCAGGTGGCGGCTGTGAGTGGCGCTGACGGCTTTGAGCGGATGACAGAGGTGCTGATTTCTCAGGTGTGATTTTCCCCTAGGGGGGGGGGCGCATGACATGAAGATAGGTCTTGAACATCCTGTTGCGCTTGAGCGCATGTCGGACTGTGACTAGTGCGGATGGGGTGGAGTGCATGCCAGAAGTTATATCAACACAGGTGTTGGTGTGGAGGTAAAGTTTCAGAAAAGTGAGGCAACTGCAGCTTGACGTAGTGGCACTGGCCAGTTACAATGATTGTACAGCAGCATCATGTCAAAGTAGTCCACATCAATTATGTTACCATAGTCATCCACATCACTCCTGCACTTGGCCCCTTCTCACAGCCACTGACAGAGGGTCTCTGTCAATGAAGGTGAGAAGAGGCCAAGCGCAGGAGTGAATGCGTGATGTTGGATGACTATGGTAACATAATTGTGAAGTGCAACATGAGCGTGGTAGACAAGCTGGATGTCATGCGGCCCCTGACATGCACAGAACTCCACCTCTTTCCAACTCGAGCATGGTGCAAATGGCAAGCAACCTTGTGTGGCCTTTGCTACCCCACTTCCCTTACAAAACACAGGTCCAGTGCAACATGAGCCTGGAGGACAAGCTGGGGTCCACCTGATCCTGCAACCCCTGTTGTTCACAGACCCATTCCCCCACATGAACACTGCCATCATGGAGTGACATATGTGCTCCCCCCCCCCCCACTCCCCAAATACACACAGGTCCAGTGCAACATGAGCCTGCTTGACAAGCTTGGTATGTTGGCCCAGACTGTGGTTGGTCTGCCTGGCCTGGAGCCCCAGGACCGCGTGAAGCTGGCCAGCACCATCAGCCAGTGTGTGCTGGCAGTGGGGGCAGTGCAGATCCCTGAAGACCTCCTCACTCCTGCAGGCAGCAGCAGCGAGTGAGGAGTGACCTCCTCACTCCTGGCAACAGCAGCAGCAGTGGCGGCGGTGCAGACCCCTGACGACCTTCTCACTCCCGTCAACAGCAGCAGCAGCAGCAGCGAGTGAGGGATAGTGTGTTGCAGGGTGACGAGCTGGGAACAGCAGCAGTGTGAAGTTGGCCAGCACCATCAGCCAGTGTGTGCTGGCAGTGGGGGCGGTGCAGATCCCTGAGGACCTGCTCACACCCGCAGGCAGCAGCAGCAGCGATTGAGGGATTGAGTCGCAGGGTAACAAACCAACAGCTGGCAACAGCAAGGCAGTGCCCATGTGACCTCGCAGTTGACAGTGTGGGTCTTGCTGACGCCTGATGTCTGCTGACCCCCTCGCAGCTAATGTTCATGGCAGCAGCAGCAGCAGCAGCAGCAGCGATTGAGTAGTTTGAGCAGTGATTATAGGAGGTGGCACAGGAGGCCGTGTGCTGCTGTGGTCGCAAGTGTGCTTGTGCGCGACCGGTTGGCATCAACAATGGCAACGAGCACAGTATACCATAGGGGCGCTGCTGTTGTGCCTGTGTGGCTTTGGTGCCTGTGGTGGTGCTGGTTGCGTCAATTGAACCCAGCAATGCCTGCCAGGCGTTGTTGTTTTTGCTGTTATGGTTTGTGTGCTTTGAGGCAGCACTGGCTGCACAGGGGTGGTTGCCAGGGGTGCAAGGAAACTGGGTGCAGGGTCTGGGTACTGCAGCAGCAACACTGCGTGTTGGCGGGGTTGTGGTCGTGATCTTGCTTGGCGTTTGGGGTGGAGAGGGCTGGTTGCAGTGCTGGTGCTGTACATCGCTGGCGGAGAGATACAAGCAGCAGCGGCAGCAGCAGTGCCTCAACTGTAATTGCACGATGTGTCTGTGTGGCAAGTAGTTTGCTGGCACAGTCGCATAGCAGGCGCTGACGGCCTGCATGTCAGCTTAGCCGGTGTTGTGTTAGCGTTTTTTGCAGTACTATCACAGCATCGTTTGAGTGCTGCAGTGCGTGTGTCACCCAGCAGCTGTATGTGTCATGCCAATGCAACCTTGGGGCATCGAAGGTATGTTGCGGGCCGAGTTGTCTGCCTTGCGCATGCTGCATAGCGCTTGTTGGCTGTGTGCATCGTTACACCCCAGTTGTTTGCTGGATTGGTTTCAGTTACAAGTGGGCTGAGCTGCTTCTTGAGGTTCGGTTGTATCGTAGATGGTGCTGGCCTGGTGCATGGTTAGGCTGTGTTTGCTTGAACCATGGTTTATGAAGAGGCCCTTGCTCTGATGCTTTGCTGGCTTGGCTGTGTGCGCTGGCATTGACCAGGGTGGTAGAGGTGTGCTGTTGCGCACAAAAGCGTCTGCTGCAGTGCCACTGCACTTGACAAAGTTTGGCGGCTGAAGTTTGGCGGCACCTGTATCCATCTCGGCGAGTTCATGGTGCAGACTCAGCCTTGCAGATCCGGGTGCAGTACAGGTGTTTTTTTGGTACTGTTTACATGCTGTGTTGTACCACCCTTGCTTACCCTGGAAGGAATCTACGCCTTGTTTTTTGGGGCTGGTGGGTGGCCACTGCTTGCAGGATGCGTCAGCACACTTTGGATGCCAAGGCAGCTGTCGCTGTTGGAAGCAGTGTCACAAGTCAAAGGCTGCAGCTGGTGTTGCCGTCTTGTGCAAGCTGAGGTCATGTCGTCTGAGAGCAAGTCACTGGGCAATGAATTCACATCGGACTTGGTGCTCATGCATGCACCTGCCTGTGCGGACAGTCTATGAGCAAGGTTTGTGCTTGCTTTTTGTGTTTGCTGTTTGCTGACATTCCAGTCAATGGTTTGTATCAGTGCAGCAACTCACTTCTTTGAGTTGGTGACAGGAAAGGAGGGCTCTTGAGCCAAGCAGCAGCCGGGGCAAAGATAGCAGCTCAGCCAAATTGCTGAGTATGCTTATCGGAGGCAGGTGCCGGCACCCAGCGGTGTTTTTGTCGGCAGGCGTTCATTTCGCCCACAGTTGGATCCGCAGCGTGGGCATGAGGACTGTCCGACCATGCACCAGTGTTGTTTCTGTTGGGGGTGCAACGCCATGCCATGGCCAAGTTGGCTGCATTCTTGGGGTATCGGCCCATGCACCGTCAGGTCTTGACAACCTGGCAATTTCGTGCAGATTTTGCGGCCTTTTGTGGCAGATGGGGTGTCTGTATGGCACTCGCCTGCTTGTTGCGTATGTTGACGCGCCTCGTATTATGTGTGTTGCGCCTGCCGCAGCGTGTTTGTGCTGCACTAGCAGTCCAGTGGGTGGCTTGCGTTCGGAATTCAATTCGCCTTGTGTGCAGCATGTTTGCAGTGTTGTGCTGTACCCTGTGTTGTGCTTGCTTGTCGACATTTTTGTCATTGCTTGCGTATGTGTGCTCAATTCACGTTCCTGTCGACTATCGGTTGACAGGCTGATGCACCATGCTTGCCTTCGTGGGGGGGGGGGGCATCTGGCAGCCTGTCTGACGTCTCTCAAACGTTGACATGGCATGCAGCAGCCCGGTTAGCTGCATGTAGCTGAGTTTGTATGCAGCCTCAATGGACACCATGTGGTCAGGGGTGCAGGTGCCTGTAGTATCCTATGGTGCCGCGTTGCACACTGGGCTGCCTGCTCTCTCCCAAGCCTTGTTTGTCCTGGATTGGGTCAGGGGGGATGTGTGTTGCGCCCACAGTCACATCGATGTTCTCTCAGTGTGGCCACATCGACACCACCTCCCTGTGCGGCTTTGTGATGCATCTGCCGGCCAGATTCGCCAAGGCCCCTGGCATCATTGCATCAGGTTGTCAACAGCACTGGGTCGCTGCGTCCCAAGCTGGCCTGCACAATGGACCGTCCGGGCTGGCTCTCCGTCACGGCTGTTGCGCTTTGCACTGCTGCATGTCTGGATGGTTTTGTTTCATGCCAGTGGCAATGGGTTATTGTCTCAGCAGCGCTGCTTGCTGCCTGCGACTTTGAATTCTGTGATTGCACGAAAGGTTTAGTTGCGCAATGCATGCTTCGATGTGGGCTGGTGCCATGGTGTGTCAGAGGAGTCTGTGGGTGCGAAGGGACTTATGTTGAAGTTGTCAGTGTGTTTGTCCCCAAGCCAACAGTTGGCAAGACGTGTGTGCTGCTGGTATCGCCAGGCCAACCATTTTGTGCTGCGCATTTTCCTCGGACGGCTTCTTGCCTCCCCTGGCGCATGGTTTGGCTGGTGCTGCAGGTGCTGGCAGCCAATGCTGCCACCACTGATACTAGTAGCTTGTGAGAGTGCAGGAGTTGATGCTGCTGTGGGGGTGTGATAGTAGGAAGTAACAGTGAGAAGAAGCGGCGAGCAGCAACTTTTGGCACTGGTATGTGCTGCCTATGAGGTCAAGCGCTCATGCATGGACTAAACACACTGTGGGTGACACCCTGTGTGCACCAACACCCTCCTCTCATCGCCAAGGCTGTGCAAACGTTACTGGATGGCATCCTGCTGGATTACATATACACCTGCGCAATTGATTAGAGGGGAAAGCACCCGAGCAGTGCAACGTATCGGCATCAAACAAGCCATGGGCACACAACCACAACAACCTTGGCTGCATAGTGGTCAATGGGAAAACACGCTGTCCCTTGTGGGCTGCTCAAATGCACAGCCAATGTTGTCCGGGACACCCCCAACATAGCACCCTGGCTCACTGACATAAAAAGTCTGCAGTGAGCAGGTCTGACTAGGATCGACCATGGGCAACATCACATAGCAATCAACATGCTGGCAGGGCCAGGGTGCAACCGTAGCACCAAAAAACCTCTCAAGAGTAGAGGGCTGCTACACATTTGTCACGTACATGACCCCTGACATGGAGCCTCGGAGAGTTTTTGAACAACAAACTGATGCCTACAACATGCCAGCACAGCAATCAGTGGTGTGGCATCAGTGATGCCTGCACATAACTTTAGCAAACATGCCGATGCAAAGTGGGCGAGGCTACTCAGGGGGGCTGACTTTCAGGAAGTCTTGCAAGGATGCACCATCCTGGAAACTGCAACCCAGCAGCAGCTGCACTGGCAGCGTCACCCAAGTACTGGCTTCAGCTGCACCAGGCCTTGCAAGCACCAGCGTAACCCTGCCACCATAGTGTGTACCAAACAGGTCCAGTTTGACCTTGACTGTGTCACCAGCCCTGCCCCCAGCAAAGTCCCGCAGCAGCTCAGCATCAAACTCCAGCATGTCTGTGCTTGCATCATAAGACCTGGGCCCAACAGGCTTGAGCAGGCTGGTGTGCCCGATCATGCCGGGTGTGAGGCTGCATGGCTGTGACATCACGCTGCTGATGTAGGCATCCTTGCAGAAGGTGCTGCTGCCCAGGGCTGCCTCCAACACTGCATCAGTGAACACTAAATCCATAACACCAGACAGCATGCGTTCCTCCTCTGCACACTTTGGCACATTGAGCAGCAGGAACCCGTGCAGCACATCAAGCAGCGGCTGCAGGCGCAGCACATGTGCCACCCGCAGCACCCCCGCTGCCTGCTGTGCCACCTGCTGCTGCACATCATGGAGCTGCTCAGTTGATGCCAGGGGATTGCCCACTTTCACAGAGCTTTGCAGATTCCACTGCAGTAGCTGCTTGGGACTTGATTTGCTGAACCTGTAAGTACAGCCTGCAACTGGCAGCTCCAGCACCTGCTCCGGCAACTGCACAACAAACTTGAGCTGCTGTAGCTGGCTGCATGCTGCCCTGCACAGGCCCACCCGCGACCCGACTGCGTCTGCAAAGGCCAATACCTGTGTCAGCCCTGCCACTGTGCTGAGCTGCTGCTTGTCCTGAGGTCCCAGCTCCTCCAAGCCCTCAGTCAGACTGCGTGCACAACTGTGCCAGCAGCTGACTGTCTCACGGCTAAACGGCTGCCCGTCATACATTAATCCACTGACGTCCCACTCTGCAGTGTCTGCTGGCAGAGCCTTGGCACAGGAGCTGATGGTGCGCAGCATACATGCCTCTGCTGCTATTGGCTCTGCTGCAGCCACACGGATCTGCATGTCCTCATACTCCCTGGCACGCTTGCGAGAACTCCATTCCAAAGTGCGTCTGGTGATGAGTCGCTAGAGACTGTGATGTACAGCAACTGCACAGGTCGCAGATGAGGTGATCAGCAACGTTGGACACAACGCTCTTTCAGATCAACATCACAGCAGCGTTCAAAACAGAAACAATAATCAAGATATCATCGATGGTGATGTTCTGGCTGATCGCCGGTCTGAACCAGTTAGTTTCACGTTTTGTTTTGACCTGTTGACAGGCTGGCAGATAGATTTGTCCAGAGGCAAGATCCCGAGATGAGACGGGCGATATGCGCCAGTGAAGGCCCACAAGACTAGTCAAAGTTCAACTCAATGTATTGTATGGCACTTTGGGTGCGGGTGGCAGGCCATGGCAGCTGCAGATTATGACTGCCCTGCCTTCCGTGCACACACTAACACGTACATCCACACAACACAGCAAACTACATGAAACAGGCATCATGCTCATGATATGATGAACCCCCCTGGAACCACTGCAGCTTGCACCTAATACACGACGTCAGCCTGTTGCAGTCACCGCGGTTGCCAGCATGCAGGCGCTTCAGGCAAGATCCCCACACTGGCATTGCAGCACACTGCCATACAGCTCTCCGCAGTCGCGTTCATTGCTGCACAGGGATGCTTGCAGTGTGTGCTTGTCTTCACCAGGTGTTCAGCGTCGCAATCAAGAGGGTTCAGGCCTCTCACCAGGGGATCAAATCTTGAGTCACGAAAAATTTGTCAACATCATGCTGGCAACATAACATAACATAACATCGACGGCGCATGCGGTCAGCTCCACCATGCACGTTCTAATGGTTGGCTGTACCTGACCAGTGGTCACCTAGTGGGCCCACTATCACGGTGACCCTAGGCTGCCTTGCACCCCAGGGGTGGCAGCCCAACCCCACGTTGATGGGCGTGCATACAGTTGGCTGGGTTGTGAGCATCAAGAAAGGCTTGTCCTGTACCTGCTACAGTCAGCAGGTCAGGCTGCACTGCAGCCTGGCAGTCCGGGGCTTGTGCGACAGTGATTTGAAGTGCCACTCAGTGGGTTCGCCTGCAAGTTTGGGCAACATCACGGCACAATTGGGCAACATCACGGTGTTGCCCAATGAACCAAAAAAAACATCACGGTGTGTCAACGATGCACACTGCGGGTGCACACACCCGCTGGTGGCTTGTAATTTCGTTCGTTGCACAGTGCTGTAGTTTGTGCTGCAGCCGGACGTGTTGGCATGCCAGGCTGAGGGTTTCAGGCAGCAGGGCAATTGTGTCACCCTATCAGATAAGCCACGCTGGATGGCAGTGTACATGCATCCTTCAAGGCTTGCAATGCAGGCTCAGTCATTGGGGAACCTGGTGAGCCGACATGTTCCTGCATCAACAGCTGAGTGCCACATGCCATCATTGACGCTGAGCCACTGGTAGACATGCCATGTGGAGGGTGGTCTGACCCACATTGCAAGCGTGCTGGGCGCAATTGACATGCTTATCAGTACGTAGCACGTTGCAACATAGACTCAACTGATTACCAGGGTGTGACCTGCCAGCAAGGGGCTCTGAAGCGGCTTTGTTGCTGCCAGGCTGGTCAAAACATGTTCGGTTTCAGCTGATGGGACATATGACGACGAGGAGCACAACCGAGCAGGATTGAAGTGTCCGAGACAAACATCATTCTGTTCACCTCCTCACGTTCTCTCAAGCAGCCACACAGGCAAACTCAAAAGCAGCAGCTTGCCTCGTTGCAGCAAGCCGGCAAGATGAGAGGGGCCACTATGTGTGCCGTGGCAACCTTATCCATATTGCAGGTGTGCATTGCAGCGCGCTGTTCGCCTTCCCCTGGTTCACCCTTCCTTCCTTCCAGCATCGCGAACAGTTCTGGGACTGCACGCAGTCGCGCCCGCAAGTTGCATCGTATTTTGCAGCTTATCTGCAACCTGATTATCCAGGCAACGTGGCATCAAGTGCTTAACCGGCAGTGAAACCGGCCAAACGGTGCAGCAGTGCTACTGTCTTGGGTGCTCCTGCTGACACTGTCACCTTCCTTCGCTGCTGCAGATAGGAACAGCCGTGGCTGTCATTGCTATCACAGCCCTGCAGCTGGCTAACGTGGACACCTGGAGCGACCTATGGAACTCAAAGCTGTGCAAAGCCAGTGCAGACCCTACCAACTCCAGTGTGTGCACATACATCTATGCAGTGGGAGCAGTCAGCATTGCCTTGACAATCGTCATCGGCCTGATGCAGGTGTGCAGCATGGGGTGTGATGGGTGTGGGTGGGTGTGAGTCTGGGGGGGTGTTGGTAGCAGCTGCAACAGCAACGCTACCACGAGGCGCATGCTAGGCAGGAGCTATATCGCATGGGTTGCAGCTGCCTGGCAGCCTACAGGATGCAGCAGCTGAATGCCCTGCAGCTGCTTTGCAGCCATCACAGCTCGAGAGCCTGCATTGCAGCCGTCCAAGGGTCACAGAACCTCAAACAGTGCCAGCCTGGCGCAGCACTTTTTTTGGCGCAGCACTATGCGTTTTCTTAGGCGGTGATGTACATATACAAGCATCAAATACCTGAAAAGTGGTGCTGATGCATTGCTACGGTGTCCAGGGCATGTAGTTGGATGGTGCCAGGGGGGTGTCGGCAGCAAGGACATGGTGTCATGTTGATCACCTGCTGCCTTCTTTGCTGCCTCTGCTGCTGCTGCTATGCAATCACAGCTGATCACATGCAACATGTGTGGTTGCGGCAAGTACATGGATGCTGTGTTCACTGTCGTGGCAGCAGCTTGGTGGCTAGCAGCTGGCTTCATCCTGGCAGCACAGGTGGGCAATTCAAGCTGGCATGGACATACTGGTTTTCTGCAGCCTGAATAGACTGTCTTAGCACCATGTGTTGTATCAACAGCCGCGGGCGTTTGCTCTGCCAGGGTGAACACATGAATAGGTTCTTTGGGGCAGTGATGCTGGCCATGATGTCGTGTGAATGCTGTCAGCAGCGCGGGTTTCTCTGGGTGAGGAACTGGGCAAGGGTGTGCTCACTTGACGGCATGCCTGTTCACACTGTCAGTGCACAGAGGCGTGTTCATGATCAGTGTACCACTCACTTTCACATGCATTACTCTCGCTGCCCCTGCACTCTGTCCTGCCCCATGCTGTGCTGTGCAGGCGAAGGGAGCGAACGCATCTGAACCAGCCATCCCCGGTAAAGAGTGGCGCACGACGATCGTGCTGCTCGCATGGATTACCAGTGGCTTGTTTGGCATCCTGTTCTTCGTGCACTTGGGCCGCATCGGCGTGTCTTGCTGCAGAAAGCGGCGGCGGGGCCACAGCAGCGAGCAGGACCTGGAAAAGGCGGGACTGGCGGCTGGCAGGCCACCCTCAGCTGCTGTGGAGCTGGGCAAGGAGATTCAAAACAGGTGGGGGCATTGCTTTGGTTTTGAGGGGGCGGGGAAAAATGTGTGAGAGGGGCTATGAAGGGCCGGCAGGCCACCTCAGCTGCTGTCGAGCTGGGCAAGGAGATCCAGAACAGGTGGGTGCTCCAGAGTGAGGCTTGTTTTTTGCAGGATCTGTACCTGCAGCAGCAGCAGCCACCATCGCAGGCCAGCACAGACTGTGCAAGAAGCTGCACGGGTTCTGCACAGTCTGTACTGGCAGCTGGAGCGTTTTGGCGGCATGTCATGTTCAGCTGCTGGGAGTCACCTACGACAGGTCCCTTACGCAGGGCTGTTCAGTTGGCCATGCTGTTTGCAAACACACAAAATAAATAGAAAATCAGGCATTGAATACTCTATATGCTGGTGCTCTTTGAGCACACAGGAGGCGTGTTGCATATGTTGTGGCAGCCTGGTGTTTGTGCAAGGGCGGTGGACACACAGTGCTCCTACTTCACCGTCAAAAGTCGGCCACAATCCGCAATCCGCATGCCATGTTGTGTCCGCTTGCATGCAGGCCTTATATGAACAAGGGCCGCTTTGGCAGCAACAAGAACAGGCCCGATCAGGACGCCCCACCGTCTGTTGCCACCACCTACCTGCAAGGACCAAACATCTGAGCTCATGCATGCTCACTGCAGCAGCAGGGCCGGCAGGGCGGCAGCAGTGTATGGCAGCTGCAGCATCGACAGCAGCCGTCACGTCCTTGCGACGTCGACAGTGGGCCATGCGCTGTCTGGGTGTTGGGTAGTGCTGGCTGCTTGCACTCGCACACATGGCTGTTGAGTAGTCGGTAGGTGCATACGTGCATCTGTTGCTGACGGTGTATTGCCATGATATCAGGTTTGGATGTGTGCAGTGCTGCATGCTTGATTGCGCAGCTGTCTGGCAGCCTTGGTGGTTTAGAGAGCAGGCCGTCAGCGAGGAAGGTGATCTGATATTGTTACTGACATCGGCAGCAGCGGCCGGCTGCTGCGGGGGCATGCAGCTAGTGATGCGCTCTGCATTGATCTCAGGCTGCGCACGCTGCTGCATGACTGACTGGTGGCAGTGGCGGGCAGATTGCCGTACTGTCGGCATGCGCCAGCACAAACCCCCCGTGTGGGTCCTGGTGAATGTATGGGTGCACGTTGTGCTGCGCTGCATGCATCATGCATCGGCAGCACCAGTGCTGTGCGTAGATGTGGGAGCAGCAGCATGAGACTCTTGCGGTGTGTTGCAGGGCACCGTGGGGATTATGCTGGTGTATGGCTTGGGTTGTACACACACTGGGCTTGTCTTGAGTTGTGTTGTTTGTGCAGAAAAGTGGGTTGCCTGCCCTGACAGAGTTGTATCTATTTCACATCAGCATCATTGGGTGCCGTGACCACTGCTGGCCTGGCTAGCTGTGCTGTGTCGCATCCCCACAGCAGGTGCAGCGTCTCTCTTTCTTGACCTGAGGTAGAGTTGTTGGCGTGTTGGCATGATTGGGAGGGGGCGCAGTGTGCAATCAGGTGTTTGCCTCCTTGAGTATGGTTCGTAGTGCCTTTCACGTCATAGACTAGCCTGTCCAGGGCAACCCTTCAAGGTTGCACCCTGCCCGCATGCGTGCAGGTTTCTGTGTGTTTCATTGCTTGTGTGCCAAGCAGCTGATGCATATCCAGCGTGCTGTTGAGGCTTTGCTGCAGCTGCGCCCTGCATATTTCTCGCGTCCCTCTCTTCCGCTGTCCCAGCAGTGGTGGCTGCACCGGTCGGGTGTCAGCAGCAGCAATGGCAGTCCGGCTAATGGCAGCTGCTGAAGCAGCCTACAAAAAGCAGCGTGATGTTTGGGTTTTGTGTTGGCATGGTGAGTTGTGACAGTTCAGCTGGCCTCAGCACTCACTGGCCAAGTTGCTAGTGCTAGGCCTTCCCACTCAGCTGTAGATGCGTTCAGTGTTTGCACAACGATGCAACATCCGACGCTGCATGAGCGTCCAGCATATCATGGGTGGTTGCAGTTGTGCAGGCACAGCAGCAGCGCGGTTGCATGCAGGAGGGTGTTTGTGTACGCTAGGTGCATTGGGCTGTGCCCTCATCGCTGTGATGGCAGTGACAGCATGTTGCAGCCCGAGTTTGTTCGTTGTAGTTTTTCATCCGACATACTTGTATCGGTCACATAGACAGATGCTGGAGGGGAGTGGTGCATTGGGTGTGCCCTGCATGTGGCCTGCTGGGGGGGTGGCAGGGCTGGACGATGGTTCGGCCAACTGCTCAGCATCAGCGGCAGAGTAACAAAGAACCCAGTGCCTTCACTAGCACTATATTCAAGGCTTGGCCATGCAATTATGACACAACAGCAAGCAGCAGAGGTGCCCAAACCACTCATGCCTGCACCCAGGAGGCCCACCACTACACATCCCCCCCCTCCCCAGTTTGCAGTATGAACCCCATGGTGGATCCCGGGAACTTCGGCCCAGTGCAACACATTATACTACATACATGGTCACCTTTACACCTGCTCAGCAAAGGGTGGGCACAGTCCTTTGCAGCAAACCAGTTTGCCCATCAGTACTGTACTGTGCTGGCTCCAAATTGCTGTGGCAGGCCTCGCCCAGAGTGCTCAACGTGCTGATAAAGTGCTGGTGGGGTGTAGTGGTGGAAAGGATGAGGGCAGACGCCGCACATACGACAAGCTGCGGAAGCCTAAACCCAACGTTTGAAAGGGTATGAAATTTAATGCTTGAAGACCACGAACTGTTTCACTTCCAGAACGTGTGAACGTTGCAGCAGCTAATTAATCTGTCTGTCACGAACTCACGCAGCTGAGTGCACCAGATGGAGCCCACAACAGATGTGGTGATGGGAGACACAGGCAAGGCTCATCAGCCGCTGCTGCAGTGTAGATGTGGCCAGGCCTTGCTTTGTATGACACAATTCAGCTTGTGTTTGCAGGTACTGATGAGTATGACGAGCTGGAGCAGCTTGACTTTGAGTGCAGCAGCGATGAGGACTGGGGGGACGGGGCAACAGACAGCAGGGGCAAGACACCTGAGGCAGAGGAGGAGGAGGAAGAGACTGACCCCAAGAGGCTCATGCAGCGCCAGAAACAGATCGACTTTGGCAAGAACACCAAGGGATACGAGCGCTACATCCAGGCCGTGCCAAAGTGAGCAGCAGCTTGTGGCGGGGTACAGCAGAGCCCAGGGGTGGTTCCATTTGATCCCTTGGCTACAGGTCCTTGGTCACTGATATGTCTGTCTGGGAGTAGCCGATGTACAGTCGTGTCGCTGTGCAGCCACTCTAGGTGCTTGTCGTCACAGAAGCAGCAGGAGGCCCAACAGCCTGTGTGCAAGCAGCAGCTGGACCGTTCTAGTGTCACGTGCAAGCAGCAAGGTTTGGTGTCTAGGCAGGTATTGTGTAGGACAGGTACGCAGGCTGAATACATCTCACCCGCATCCAGACCCATCTGCCGTGCTGGGAACCTGCTAGGTGGCAGAACCCTCTCTTGGACTGTTGAGCTGACTTGCTCAGCAACAGCCACTGGATGTTGTTGGCTGTTTCAGGCAGCCTTTGCAGAAGGTACCACAGCCAGTGCTCTGCAAGGCAGCAGCCAGTTGACCGCCTACATCAGACAGCAAGCACTGGCACAAGCACATGAATTGGCTGCCACACCTATCACCCTGCAGGACCCTGGGGAGCACAAGCATGGCCACCTTTACCGCAGGATGGCCACTAGCCCTCTCCACTGGTACCATGATTTGCTTGCCCACGCATGGGCTGTGCTCACCCCAAATGCGGCTATGCTTGCACTGCAGGATGGCATCTATATCTCCTGCAGGAAACTAACCGACGCAAGCTGTGCAATCAGCACCTACTGCACCTCGTCTCAAGAGAGCAACTATGCCCCCACACCCTGGCATGCTGAGCCCCTGTCTGTGTCCGTCTGCTGTGCGCGGTTGAGCACCAGCCTCCTTGACTTCCACATGAGCACCACTCACCTCCCACCTATACAGCGTGCCCCACCCCCTGAGACCCACTTCATCCTGCTCTTCACAGCTGCTGCGTGCTGGCATGGCGCCAGTGCTGAGCAGCTGGCCATGTGTACATGTGCTGCATGCTGCTGATACGGCAGGAAGCTGCGCAAATGATCTTTGGACTCAATTATCCTTGTGTGCTGAGCAGATAGCTGTGGCTGCTGCATGCTGCTGGCACTGCAGGAAGCTGCGCAAACGATCTTGGCACTTTGCCTGGTGTGCTGAGCTGGTAGCTGTGGCTGCTGCCTGCTGCTGACCCTGCAGGAGTCTGCGCAGGGGCTTTTTGCACTTTTGGCCTGGAGTGCTGACGTGATAGCTGTTGCTGTTGCTTGCTGCTGACAGTGCAGGACGTTGCACACAGGATGTTTGTGATGTTTGTGACGTTGCGCACAGGATGTTCGTCTGGTGTGCTGAGCTGCTAGCCTGACTGCTGTTTGCTGCTGACACTGCACGATGTTGCACACATGCTCTTGGCACTACTTGCCTGGTGCGTTGAGCTTACAGCTGTGGTTGCTGCATGCTGCTCCCCTTGCAGGAAATTGGGCAGGGGCTCTTTGCACGTTGTGCCTGAAGTGCTGAGCTGACAGCTGTGGCTGCTGCATGCGGCTGACCCTGCAGGAAGCTGCGAACGGGATCTCTGCGCTGTTTGCCTGGTATGCTGAGCTGATAGGTGTGGTTGCTGCCTGCTGCTCACCCTGCAGGAATTTGCGCAGGGGCTCTTTCAACTTTTTGCCTGGTGTGCTGAGTTGACCCTACCTGTGGCTGCTGCCTGCTGCTGCCACTGCAGGAAGCTGCGCATGGGATCTTTGCATGCAATCCCTGCTGTGTATGCTTACAGCTGTGGTAGCTGAATGCTGCTGACCCTGCAGGAAGTTGCGCATGGGGCCTTCCAACCTGCTGCCTGGTGTGCTGAGCTGGCACAACCTGTGGCTGCTGCCTGCTGCTGCCACTGCAGGAAGCTGCGAAAGAAGAGGGGCGCTGACCAGGACCCGCCAACCCCTGACATCAAGAGGAAGATGACCAAGCGCGCATGGGATGGTGTGGTGAGTGTCCTGCAGGGCGGTCTGCGGGGTGGGACCGGGGCGCACCCAGGTTTGCGTAGGTCTGGCTGGCCTTTTTGTGCTCACTTCAAGGCATCGGCTGGACTGCATGCAGGGTACAGCAGCTGCAGGAATCACCGAGCCAATAACACACGGCAGCCTGTAACCTTGTTGCAGTGGACGTGCACCATGCATCGTACACTGCAGGAAAGTGTCCTGCAGTGTACGGCACAAGGTGCAGGTGTCCTGCATAAGGGCTCGCAGTGCATGGCACTGGTTGTGATAGGCCGGGTGTCTGCTGCATAGCGTCAGCGGTGCATGCATGCACAGGACAGCGCATAGCAGTGCAGGACAGTGCCGGAGCGCCCTGCAACAGCAGAACATGCATGCCAGCACAGCCCATGGCACTGGAATCCCAACAAGTCCAAGCCCAGGGTCTTGCTGCCGACATCTGCATAGGGCAGTCAATAAGCACCGGATCTAGTTGTCGCGCAAAGTGGATAGCCGTGCGCTTGTGTTCAAGCTGCACAAAGACCTACTCTCACAGCAGCACGACCGCCTCCAGTGACTGGTTGAGCACTTCAACACTTCGTGCTGCGCCTTCCTTCCTCTAAGTCTTCCTTCTCTGCGACGTCACTCCTGGCACCGCCACCTGCATATCACTTCAATTGCCTGACTAGTGTCTGAACACCATGCATGCCCTGTCCCTGCGGCCCGCCTCCCCGCTCCATGTTTGCAGCTGCACTCCTGGCGCCGCCACCTGCACAAGTATGATGACATGGATGAGGCGGCAGCCAAGGCCAGCGCTAAGGCCCTCAAGGAGAAGGTGTGTGTGTGCCCTGCGCTGTTCCCGCTGCATGGACAGTCAACAGCTGCAGTGCCATTCAAATGCTCTTCAATGCCTATGAATGCTCTCAGAACAAAAGAACTCAACATTATGCTTGGTCAGGCAGCGGCAGATCGCTGGGCCCTCACCTTCTCCGGCATGGGTTTGTGGTGACTGATGGGCTGTATGGCTGCAGCATGAACAGCTGTCATGAGCTGGTCGAGCATCAGGGCTGCACATGCCAAAACCTGTGAGTGTATGTTTCCGCGCATGCATGTGTACAGGTGCTGGAGAGGAAGGCAGCCCGTGCCAAGGAGTTGGGCCTGGAGGTGACCACCACAGAGCCCACCAAGGTGAGCTTTGAGGGCTTGAGGGCCTGAGGCCCTGCTTGTGACCCTGGTACTTTGTCTTTTGGCTCGATGCCGTCACCACTGTAGCAGGATGGTTGACGTGCGGGTGGTGGTGATAAAAGGACATGCAAGTTTGCAAGAAGCACAGGTTGCCACGACTATGACCAGATGCGTGCTGCCTGCCACGCCATGCCTTCTAACTCCGTTGGCCCTGCCGTGCCCTGCTGCCTGCAGCTGGCTGCCAAGCGTGACAAGGACAGGCGCAAGCGCCTTGCCATCCTGTCACGCCAGCAGCGCAAGGAGCGCAAGGAGCGGCGGGAGCAGCAGCAACAGCAGGCCCAGGAAGCAGACCCAGCTGCAGACGCCCCACAGCAGGAGCAGACAGATGACGCCCGCCAGCAGCAGCAACAGCAGCCTCAGGTCAAGCAGCAGGAGGCGCCCGAGTTTGAGGTGGTCACCGACAGGAGCCGCTACAGCAGCAGGGAGTGGGGCAGTGCAGAGCGACACAGCGGCAGGAGCAGGCCCTACGGCACAGACGGTGGGCGGGGTTATGGCAGCAGCAGCGGCAGGGACAGGGAGCGGGAGAGGGAGAGACACGAGACAGGAGGCTACGGCAGGGAGGCAGACAGGGACCGGGACAGGGAGGCAGACAGGCGGCAGTACGGCAGCAGTAGCCGCAGCGACAGGGACAGGGGGTATGGTCGCAGCAGCTTAGACTACAGCAGGGAGGGCGGCAGGAGTGAGCGGGGTAGTGACTACGGCAGCAGGCAGGCCTACCAGGGCCGCGGCAGTGGGGACTGGCGCAGCGACGAGCGCAGCAGCAAGCGGCACAGCGCATCTGACGGCCGCCGTGAGCCAGAGCAGCAGTCCAGCAGGTGGCAACGAGGCGACGACAGCAGCAGGCCTGGGGGTGACAAGGAGGACAGGTGGGGCAGGCAGGGGCAGGCCAGCACAGGGCGTGACGACGACAGCAGCTTCTATGACAAGCCCTACAGCTCATCCCACGGCAGCAGCAGGTTCAGCAGGCCAGACCCCGCAGCAGCCGCTGCCGCAGCAGCAGCGACAGCAGCCATAGTCGGCAGCAAGGGCGGCAAGGGTGGTGCAGGCCACAGCGGCAGCGGCTTTGAGTTCCGGGAGCCCAGCAGCCGCCGCTACAGCAGCCTGAGCAAGGGATGGGACGGCAGCAGCCACAGGGACAGGGGGCAGCCCAGGGACCAGAGCCCACAGCGGGACGACACCATGGACGGGTAAGCCGAAGGTACTGGTGCATGGGACAGCAACAGCAGCAGCTGCTTGTTTTTGCGGGCTTCTGCTGTCACTTTGATGCTTCATGCTCTGGACGCCTTGACGCCAACTAGTTTGAGCAGTCTGTTGTGTCGACACACAGCATGACTCAGACGGTGCAGCACAGAGAGGAAAAGCAGTCAACCCGAGCTCCGCTTCTCCGCACCGCAGCTTGGCTGGAGGGTTTTCAGACATTCCAGCAACCCAGCTTGGATGCAATGCAGCATCTGTGTGACTGTTCCTTTCACACTGCCAACTACGCTCCTGCGGCAAAGCACAGCCCTGACTGCTGTTCTGCCTCTTTCCTTGCGGTTGCTCGCTGCTTGCTTTGTTGCCCTACAGTGACGCTGCCAACGATGACCCCAGCCCCGTGCGGCGCCAGCCTGTCAGGTGGGGGTAGAACAAAGCAGAACACTGAGGGGGTCTGTGCAGCTTGCACCCTCATCAAGATTGGCGTACAATGGTTTCCCTGTAGTGACAATGTTCCCTTCATGCTACCAGTAAGCGGCAGGCATGCATGCCAACTGTTAGCCTACCCTGCTGCAGGTGTGTGTACAGCATGCATGTGTGCACGGATGTTGCCCACATCTCCTGCACTGTAATGCACTGTCCCGCAGTCCAGTTTCCTGCCCTGCACTCAGTCTTTTCCTGGTTTGTGCTGCGCTGTACTTGACTGTAGGCTGGGCATTGCGGACCTCATGGAGCTGGACGCCATGACCCCCGGCAGTGCTGGCAACCCCAAGCGCAAGCAGCAGCGGTGCTCCCAGCTCCCACCCACCCCCATCAGCTGGGCAGACCAGGTGGAGGCTGCAGACGCGCTGTTTGAGGGCTGTGACCGTTACCTGCAGAGCATGCAGGAGGATGAGGATGGCGGGGAGGTGGTGGGGCCCCTGGACCTGGCGGCTGGCAGCCCCCCAGGCCGTGCAACAACGCAGCCTGGGAGCGCCAGGGTGACACCTGCCAAGCGTGCAGCTGCGTGCCTCGGTGAGCCATTCTGTTTCGGTTGGTCATACATCACCTGCAGCTTGTCTTCAAGGAGCACCTGCATCAGAATTGCTCGCCTGCATGTGCAGCACCTCAGCACTGCTATTACGAACATGCCCCTGCTTGTTGAGAGTGCCTTGTTGCAGCTGCGGGTGGAGCACTGCTGCCATTCTTTGGTTTCAGTTGAGCAGCAACCTACTGCCCCTCGCCCTCCCTGTTTTCCCGCTTGCTCCCTGCCGTCGCAGGCTGAGTGGCTGCGCATTGGTCGTGCTTGCTTCATCCTTGCTTCATGAGCTTGGAGGCTGCCCACCAAGACGGCCCGCAGCTGTGCTGCCCACCCACCAGCGACCGCTGCCGTAGCTGCGGCTACCTGTATACCTGTGTCAATGTCAGCAGTGGCTGATGCAGCAGCAGGGCTGGGGCGCACTTGTGACAGAAAGCATTCGCATGAGAAGACAACAGCTAGCCGTTGCACAGACGGTTTTGACTGATATCACAACAGCGTTGGTGTCGGCAGGATGAAGTCCAGGAATGAGTGTGGGAGATAGGGGGGGTATAGGAGATATAGGGATTATGGGGTGGATTCAAGAGGCGAGCACTCCTGCTTGCTGCAGGTCCATTGGTATGATTTGATGGGGGCCGCAAGTGCCCTTGTCCCAGCATGTATCCGTGTATCTTGTTACAATCTGTCTGTAAGGCTGTGCTGATTTGTACCCACTCTGCAAGGGTATCTCCATCCTCCCGTCTGTCCTCGGAGTAGGAGAATCCTTCGGAGAGCCTGTGGCCCGAGCAAAAGAGTGACAAAATGGGTAATATTTGAGTAATTATTTGTGTAATACCGTTGCATTCGAAACGTGTTCGAAATGACAGCTATTGTGCACGCAGCAGTAGCTTTATTGTACGTCCATAGAGCGAACGCAATAGTCGTTGAGGAGGAATTGCGATCAGCACTATGGGCAGGCTGGATGCATGCAAGGTTCAGCCTCGAGTCGATATCAAACTACCACGTAAAGATGGCAGGCGCCTGAGCTGTCGCCAACAACATCGACAACGACAACAAGTCAGTCTGTGGTTGCAGCAGAACAGCAGTCGGCAAGGCAGGGGGGCTGACTGCCCCCTGGACCCCCGCCACCAGTACAGTACTGCTGTGCTGCTGCTGCTGTTGTAAACATCGACAACAACACAATCCAGTCTGTGGTTGCAGCAGAACATCAGCCTGAAGGCAGGGGGGCTGACTGCCCCCCTGGGCCCCCCGCCACCCAGTACGGTACTGCTGCTGTGCTGCTGCTGTCTGTTGCACACAAGGCAGGGGGCTGACTGCCCCCCTGGACCCCCGCCACTAGCACTGATGCTACTGCTGCTGCTGTGTCTTTTGCACACCAGGCAGGGGGCTGACTGCCCCCCTGGGCCCCCCGCCACCAGTACTGCTGCTGTGCTGCTGCTGTCTGTTGCACACACGGCAGGGGGGCTGACTGCCCCCCTGGACCCCCGCCACTAGCACTGATGCTACTGCTGCTGCTGTGTCTCTTGCACACCAGGCAGGGCGGCTGACTGCCCCCCTGGGCCCCCGCCCTCAATACAAACAAAGCCAATGCTTGCAGCAACACTTGGACCTGGAAGGCAGGGGGGCTGACTGCCCTGGGCCCCCTGCCACCAGCACTGCTGTGCTGCTGCTGATGTGTCTGTTGCACACAAGGCAGGGGGGCTGACTGCCCCCCTGGGCCCCCGCCCTTGACGCGAGTGAAGCCAATGGTTGCACCAACACCTGAGCTTGCAAGGCAGGGGGACAGACTGCCCCCCTGGACCTCTGCCAATACTGCTGTGCTGCTGCTGTCAGCCTTGCACATGGCACAGTCTGGACCTGAAAGGCTGATGGTGGGGGGCAAGGGGGGCTAGCCCCCCTCAGGGGCCTGCTTCATAGCAACTGGCTGCATTCATTGCAGTGCACCGACACAGGAAACAATAACGGGGGGCAAGGGGGGCGGAGCCCCCCTGGATTGATATTGTGCAGTGCAACAGAAAGATCGGTTTGCACTATGCCTGCGATCGTGACAAAACCGGGCTGCCTCACCCCCTTCCTTCGACGGGGTTGCGGACGGAACGGGAGCCCCGTTTCCAACAGTCACTGCACTGGCAGGGTTGCCAAGCTGTCGCAACTCAAGTCAAACCCATCTCCCAACCATTGCCTCAGGCTGACCGGCAATGCCTCACAGGTTACAGGTAGCGTACTCTTTCATATGTGCTTCACTGTCCGAGTGCAGGTTCCCTGTCGTTCAATCCAACAGTACTGAGATCGCGATCTTGGTTGCAACCAAGAGCCAATTGGCTTCCTCTGTGCTCCGTCCACTTTGCGTCCTCATATCAGTATGACCTCTCGCAAGCGCTCCAGGCAATTTGAGGACATTCAGATCCGTGTGGCTGCAGGGGAGGCAGTAGCAGCAGAGGCCTGCATTCTGCGCAGCCTCAGCTCCTGTGCCAAGGCCTTGCCAGCAGACGCTGCAGAGTGGGACGTCAGTGGTCTGTTGTATGACGGCCAGACCTTCAGTCGTGAGACTGTTAGCTGCTGGCTGCAGTGCGGATACAGTGCTATCTATGCTGAGGACGAACAGCTGGAGACAGACAGCATCAGCATGCTTAGCACAGTGACGGGCCTGGCGCAGGTGCTGGCCTTTGCAAACGCAGTGGGATCATTCAAGGGCCTGTGTAGGGCAGCGTGCGGTCAGCTGCAGCAGCTGAAGTGCGTCGTGCAGCTGGCGGAGCAGGTGCTGGAGGTGCCAGTGGCTGAATATCCGTATGTGTTTGCAGGCAACCAGCTTGTGCGCTATGATGTGGCAACGATGGTCAAGATTGGTGCCCCACTGATATCCCCTGAGCAGGTCCGTGATGTGAGGCAGCAGCTGGCACAGCAGCTGTCAGCACTGCTGCAGGTGGCGCATGTGCTGCGCCTGACGTCACTGCTTGATCTGCTGCACCAGTTCCTGATGCTCAACACCTTCAGGCCAGGCGGCAATCGCCTGCTGTCTGGTGTTGCGGGTGCGGTGTTCAGTGATGCGGTGTTGGAGGCAGCCCTGGGCAGCAGCACACTCAGCAAACATGAATATGTCAGCAGCGTGGTGTCACGGTCGTGCAGCCTTACCAACCAAGACGCTGCCGGCAGCCTGCTCAAGCCTGTTGGGCCTAGGACCTATGACTCCTCTACAGACAGGCTGAAGTTCGATGCTGTGCTGCTACGAGACTTTGCTGGGGGCAGGGCTGGTGACTCGGTCAGCGTTGAGGTGGACTTGTTTGATTCAAACTCTACAGGAGGGTCGCTTTGGCTCAAGAGAGCAGGTGCCTTGCAGTCCTTGTGGCTGCCAGTGCAGCTGCTGATGGGTCGCGCGTTCTCTGATGCTGCAGCATTGGAAAAGTACCTTGCAAGTGACCCTCCTGCTTAGCAATCTTTTTGCGGCCGGTGTGTAGGATTTGTCTCCTAGTGTGAGTGTGACTTTGGTTGATCGGTCTGGCTGAAGTGCTGCAAATCATCCAGTGCACCAGTAACAGTGCAGGGGTGTGCTGATGTTGGCTGCTGTTGTCAATCTGACTGCTGGTGCAGACATGCCAATAGAATGGCATGGTGGGATGTCAGGTAGTCGGGTGTGTGTTACTGCAAGGGTTGTGGGCCCTGGCCACCACACCATGTGGTATTGTGACCATGCCAGTCCTTGATCTGAAACGTGTTGCAAACACTGTGGCTGAGCAGTTTGCTTGCTTGCTGCTGTGTGCAGCAGGCGATGTTGCGACGGCCGCTGGCCGTCTGGCACGTCCAGCCTTTGTCTTGAAGTACTACTTCTAGCTCTAGTAGAGCTGCGGCAGCTTTGGGCCCTCCTTGGTCATCAAGGGGTTTGGGCTGCCGTGATGTGCTGTGTCAAAGTGTGTTGTGCGCAAACGCGGTACAAGATTGGCAGCATCTGCAGTGCATAGTGAGGTGCCACACATGGCACCACCGTGCTTCTGGGTGCATGTCTTTTGCTGCTGTCAAAAGCCACCAGAGTCGGCAACAACTTGAGCACTGGCAGTTGCAGCTTCACTGAGTGGCACATCCTGCTATGCCGTTGGGCGCCAATCGCTTTGATGATCATGTTTGCATATGTGCTACACCGTGTCACGGTGACATGAAGCACATAGCCTACAGGCTGTGTGTGGCATGTGTTCACACTGACAGGGATGAAGCATCCAAACGTGCTCTGTCGTGTTTGATGATGGACTGCCACTCCTGCACGCTGGGCTGGCTGGCGGCTGGCTAGCTTTCATTGGCACTGATTGTGCTACAGCAAGAGGCATGTTGCAAGCTTGGTTGAGCCGCAAAGAATTCAAGCATGTTGGATGTGGCCATGATCAGCATGTTCTAGTCTACTCCTAGCTGCCAAGAGCTGTCAGGGAAATGTGGTAACATCGGCAGTGCCAGGTCAGAGCTTCAAACCGCGTCAGCAGCAATGCACGCCTGCACTTGTGAGGGCCAACAGGGTTCGAGGCTGTGACGCTGTGCTGTCTGTAGGGATGGTGTGCCACACAGGTGATATTCAGCTGGCAGCATGCGCAGTGCATTGGGTGCAAAACACAGAGCAGCATTGGGCCTCTTCCTACATGTGTCTACCTGTGCTCAGTTGTGAGGGGATGTGGGTTTATCAACTCATGAGTGACTCGGCACCAGAGCCAGCAACATGTTGAGCACGTGCTCAGTGCACTGGCAGTTGAACCAGAAACTTATATCTGCAGACATTTCAAATCATCGCCATGTGCGTGCTCACAGCAAATTTGCAGTGCAAAACAGACCTTGCTGTGCTGCTGCTGCCCTTCAATCGCAGCATGGACCGCACGTGCAGCTGAAAACCAAAAACAAACTTGTTGGTATAAATAGTTTGATATGTCTTTTAGCGCATCTCGCTCTTGGTCAAGGGTAAATGGCTACAGCGGCAGTACAGCAGTACGTGTTGCCAACCTTAATGTTTGTGGATTTTCAAATTGCCTAGTCAACAAATGCACGTGTTTTTTGTCGTCCCTGCATCTCAAGCCATCCGTCGTATTTTTGCATCGGCTGCAGCAGAGTCTGCTGTTGCAGTCAGAACTTACAGCAGAAGACTGTCGTGGATCTGGAAATCATCTGTCTTGCTGTCTCAGTTGACCAGACTAGAGTTTCAGACACTCATGAGCTCTCTCAAACGCAGTCGAGAGACGGACCTGCTGATCAAGGTTGCAGCAGGAGAGCCCCTGAAAGCAGACTCACTGCTCATACGCAGCTTGTGTGACAGCGCCAGAGGCCTGCCAGACACAGATGTGTGGGATGTCAGTGGCCTACTGCTGGATGGGCAGCCCTTCTCCCGCGAGACAGTCAGCTGCTGGCTGAACTGTGCCTACAGCGCCATTCATGGCTCGGATCAGCTGCACCCTCAGGACATACAGCAGCTCAGCACAGTGACGGGGCTAACCCAGGTGCTGGCCTTTGCAGACGCAGTGGGGTCATATGCTGCCGTGTGCAAGGCAGCATGCAGCCAGGTCTCGAAGCTCAAGATCTCTGTGCAGCTGCCCAAGCAAAAGCCGCTTGAACTGCCTCTGATTGGCACATACTGGTTTGCCGCCAAGCACTTGTTACAGTGCAGCCGAGATGTTGTTGCTACCATCGAACTCGAAGGACCAGTATCAATACATGAGCAGCACAGCAACGTGAAGCAGCAGGTGGCTGCGCAGGCAGCAGCACTGCTGCGCCTGGCGCATGTGCTGCATATGCAGCCGCTGCTGCATGTGCTGCACCAGTTCCTGCTGCTCAACACACAGACTGGGGGTGGCTATCGCCTGCTTTCTGGCGCAGCGGGCTTGGTGTTCACCGATGCAGTCTTGGAGGCCGCCTCAGGCAGCAGCGCTCTCAGCAAGGAGGCTTACATCAGCAGCGTGATGTCACAGCCATGCAGCCTCACACATGGTGAAGTCGGCCACAGCAGCCTGCTCAAGCCTGTTGGGCCCAGGACCTATGACACAGATAACGACACACTGGAGTTTAAGGCCCAGCTGCTGCGGGACTTTGCTGGGGCCAGGGCTGGTGACACAGTCAAGGTCACGCTGGACTTGTTTGGTGGGGAAGACTCAGAAGGGAGTGTCACGATAGAGTCTATGTCGTCGTCAATTGATGTCTGGATGCCGCTGCAGCTGCTGCTGGGTCACACTTTCCCTGATGCTGCAGCCTTGGAGGGTTTCCTGAGGAAGGATATTCCTGCTGAGTAGTCGGGGCTGCCTGTTGCAGCCACTAGTGGGATGTGCACGTCTGACCAGGCGGGTGGTACTGCGGCACTGCCGTAGTACTCAGTAGGCTACTGTAGTACAGCCGTACATGACAGTTTGCCAAATAGCCGATAGCGGCTATCGCAGCCGTGGGCTATGGCGTAGTCTGCAGGACAGGCGGCTTGCTGGCCAGCTGGCCATGCGCCATGGTAGTGGTGGTAGTGACGTGATGAGATCATCACAGCAGTGACAAGTTCACTCCTACTAGTAATGACGGTCCGACCGGGGCTATGGCGGTAGTCTGCAGGACAGGCGGCTTGCTGGCCAGCTGGCCATGCGCCATGGTGGTGGTGGTAGTGACGTGATGAGATCATCACAGCAGTGACAAGTTCACTCCTACCAGTAGTGACGGTCCGACCGTCACTACTAGTAGGAGTGAACTTCAAGTGAGTCATGCACCCAATAGCCTATTGGCAAGCTGCAGTCAACTTACACACTGTGCATTGAGGGGAGGTCTTCTGTGTCGAAGCAACAAGGGGGGTGGCAGCTAACAAACTGTGCCACAGGCTGTCCTATTGCGAGAAAGTAGCAACAGAAACCGACAGCAGCTAGTATGCCCCGGCATTCAAGTTGCATCCGATGTGCCACTCCCATAGCCATCCAATGGCCACACATTCTCAAGCCACCCAACACTGCCAATGAGACACTCGGGGAAGGAGGCAAAATATGCACCGGCACGAGATAGAGAGAAACAGACATCTCGTCAAACTCAACAGCACCCACGCAACACGCATGGCGGCGAACCTTGGACTAGCGCCAGTTGACTATGCGTCATGATGACAGACACCTTGGATACCAGCACGGATACCGTATCCGTGCTCCATACATTGAGCCAGGTCGCATCGAAAAGTTGCGCCCCTGAACTACCACATTGAGTGTGTGTGGTCTCAATCAATTGCTTGAAACTTGCTTGCCATGAGCTCACGCAGAAGCTGTCGCGCTCGCGAGTCGGACCTGTGCATCAAGGTCGCAGCAGGAGAGCCACTGCAAGCGAACTCCCTGCTCATGCGCAGCCTGTGTGACAGCGCAGATGGCCTGCCAGCAGCAGCAGATGTCTGGGATGTCAGCGGTCTGCTGCTGGATGGGCAGCCCTTCAGCCGTGAGACAGTCAGCTGCTGGCTGAGCTGTGCACACAGTTTGCTGCATGGGGCTGGAGAGCTGGGCCCTCAGGACATACAGCAGCTCAGCACAGTGACGGGGCTGACACAAGTGCTGGCCTTTGCAGACGCAGTGGGGTCAGTCAAGGGCCTCATCACAGCAGCATGCAGCCAGCTGCAGCAGCTCAAGTTTGTCGTGCAGCTGCCAGAGCAGGAGCTGGAGCTGCATGTGGCCAGCCACTACTACTGCATTGAACGTGTCCCAGATGATCAGATGATGGACTCCTGGTCAGACCGGCTGGTGCAATCCAGCTTGCGGGAGCCTGACACCAACATCTCGAGCCATCTGGAGTGGCCACAGCGGATTGATTTGCAGCAGCAGGTGGCATTGCAGGCAGGGCAACTGCTGCGACTGGCACATGTGCTGCGCCTGCATCCGCTGCTTGACATTCTGCATCAGTTCGTGATGCTCCATGCAGACCGCCTCCTGTGGGACTCCCACAACAACAGCGTTGCGGGTTTGGTGTTCAGTGATGCAGTGTTGGCGGCAGCCCTGGGCAGCAGCACCCTCAGCAAGGAGGCCTACATCAGCAGTGTGCTGTCGCAGCCATGCACCCTCACACCCTGCAAATACGGCTGCCACACTGGACTCCTGAAGCCAAGTCAGGTTCCAGTGGATGATGCACGCACCAGGTTATTCAAGCTTGATGCTGAGCTGCTGCGTGACTTTGCTGGGGGCAGGGCTGGCGACACAGTCCATGTTGAGCTTGATGTGTTCGGAGAGGTGTCACCGTCAGGAGGTTCAATGTACCTCAGGTCTATGGTCAACACAAGCGCAGCCGTACTCTGGCTGCCAGTGCAGCTGCTGCTGGGTGGCACTTTCCCTGATGCCGCATCCTTGGAGAAGTTTCTCAAAGTCGACCCTCCGGTAGACCAGTCTGCTGATTAGTTTAGCCTACACCTAGGCTGGGTGCTGGGCGACTGCCAAGGGTGTGACTGGTGTGACTGGCAGGAGAGTCATTGGGCCCTGGCATGGCTGTTTGTTTAAAGATAAAGATAAAGATACAGAGACACCCCCTTGGTCTCTTAACGCCATAGGACTTCGTCCCATTGGCCTCGCGTCCGTTGAGGACGGCTCTTCATACCAACACGCCTGGGGGTCTAGGGCAATGGCACTCGTGGCCACATCTCACTCCCCAGGGGCACACCTTGTTTGACCATTTGACCAGACCTAGCCCGGCCAGGCCTTGCAGATGCTGAGTGTTTCAAGCTGTACAGCGTGCGTATGTGATTGTGATTGTGAGCCTCACAATCACAAGTTCAATGCATCACCACTGGTCATTACGGCAATGATCGGCTGGCAAAGTGTCACACAATGGGGCGTGTTGGCGTCAAGCTGTGCACCTTGCTTCAACGATGGTGGGTTTGGTGGTGCCAGCATCAGCAGCACCTAGCAGGACTGTTTTGCTCCATGGGGCAATGCCATAGTTGAGCAGGTCGGCTGGCGCATCAGCGCTTCCACCGCCTGAAGTCTTACTATGACACATGGCATGTGGCATTGCAGTGTTACAGTGCCTCCGATCGGCAATTTGCCAATCATTCAAGGTTGAAGCATCGTGCCATCTTTTTGTGGGTGTTGTTTGGAGGACAAACATGAAGCTGCAGTGTGCAGCCAGGGCTGTCACTGACTGAGTTTGAATGACTTTATGGAGGCTTTGTTGATTTCTGTAGATGCCTGCTGTGGGCAGCTGGCTGTGTTGCGGAAGCCGCTGCATTGCGGCAATGAAGGTCTGGTCTGTGGATGGTCTCTGTTGATGGGTTTCATATCGCATGTGGTGAAAGGTCGCACCGTGAGCACTTTGAGCACTGGCATCACCAATGGCAGTGTTGTTGTTGTGAAGGCCCGCACCGTGCAGGCCGATGACTGCCTTGAGGCTTGTGTTGCTGAAGGTGCGGATGCCCATGGTCGCCCTTGTGCTGAGCACATATATTGTACAGCCGCACTCACATTGGCACTGCCACTGAATGCCTTCGAAGGCACTAGGCCAGTGCTCAAGCCTTGACCTGAGGATGGATTGGTGTTAGGCCGTATCTTGCATTTGCCCGTCAAATGATAGTTGTCGTTGGCCCCAGGCACTGACTTTGTGGCAAGCAGCAGCTGCTCGGCGTGCGGCACGTCAATTGTTGAAAGCATGACCTCCATGACCTGCCATGCCTTTTTGTCACAGCCGGGCTCAGCCTGCTTTCTCAGACTGGCAAGGATTGGTAATACCTACATGATCCACTGGCAGCGCTGAGACTGGCATTGATTGGGCTGTCGCTGCGGCTGTCCTGTGGCATTTTGCGAGGCAACAGCAATAACGTTTTGCTCCCAGCCCAGGTGAAGCTGCGTGGAAAAACAAATTGGGTCGCTTGCTTGAGCTTGAATTCCCAGTGGGCATGTTAACATGCCAACGTTGGCAGTCAACCACAGCTGCATTGTCGATGCAAGGGGGTTGGCAGTTGCCCAACTGTGCGTTGCATTGATTGCATGCAGCACAAAATCCCTGACAGACAATCATCCTTAGCCACTCGATGCAATTCAGCAGTAACACTCTCGAATGTGCCTCAGCACGCCCTGCTTTCTCAGACTGGCAAGGATTGGTAATACCTACATGATCCACTGGCAGCGCTGAGACTGGCATTGATTGGGCTGTCGCTGCGGCTTTCCTGTGGCATTTTGCGAGGCAACAGCAATAACGTTTTGCTCCCAGCCCAGGTGAAGCTGCGTGGAAAAACAAATTGGGTCGCTTGCTTGAGCTTGAATTCCCAGTGGGCATGTTAACATGCCAACGTTGGCAGTCAACCACAGCTGCATTGTCGATGCAAGGGGGTTGGCAGTTGCCCAACTGTGCGTTGCATTGATTGCATGCAGCACAAAATCCCTGACAGACAATCATCCTTAGCCACTCGATGCAATTCAGCAGTAACACTCTCGAATGTGCCTCAGCACGCCCGGGACGCATGTCGGCTTGGCCCAGCTCGTCATGACCACACGTCATGATGACCGATCTCTCAGAACTCGCACTCAAAGAGTTGCGCTCAGCTGTGTAACCGGCCTGCTTTCCTGCACAAATTGAACTCAACTGTGCAAACATGAGCTCCCCAAGCCACAGTCCTGAGTCGGACCTACAGATCAAGGTTGCAGCAGGGGATTCCTTGAAAGCAAAGTCACCTATCCTGCGTGCCTTCAGCGACACCGCCAGGGGCCTGCCAGCAGACTCAAAGGAGTGGGATGTCAGTGGTCTGCTGCTGGATGGGCAGCCCTTCAGCAGAGACACAGTCAGCTGCTGGCTCAGCTGTGCCTATGCAGGCAATGCAGGAGATGGTGTCACAGAGCTGGGTCCACAGGACATACAGCAGCTCAGCACAGTCACGGGGCTAACACAGGTGCTGGCCTTTGCAGATGCAGTGGGGACACATCTCGGCCACACAAGCGGCCTTTACACAGCAGCATACAGCCAGGTGCAGCAGCTCAAGCTTGTCGTGCACCTGCCAGAGCACCGGGTGCTAGAGCTGCCTCTGACTGGGCGGGCTTACTTCTGGATAGCCTATCCTTTTGGTGAACAGCAGCTGTCACGGTTTGACCTAGGTTGCTGGGGTTTTATTGGTCCCCGTCTTGACTGTGAGGAGCAGCGCCTTGATATGCAGGAGCAGGTGGCACGGCAGCTGTCAGCACTGCTGCGGCTGGGTCACATGCTGCGCCTGCAGCAGCTGCTTGATGTGCTGCATCAGTTCTTCATGCTCAATGCGCGTCCCAACAACCAGTACCTCCTGTCAGGCGTTGCAGGGTTGGTGTTCAGCGATGCAGTGTTGGAGGCAGCACTAAGCAGCAGCGCCCTCAGCAGGGAGGCTTACATCAGCAGCGTGATGTCACAGCCATGCAGCCTCACACCCGATGGGCCTGGCAGGGTTGGCCACAGCCGCCTACTCAAGCCCCTTGGTTTCAGGCAAAGTGACACACGTTATGGCATAGTGGAGTTTGAGGCTGAGCTGCTGCAGGACTTTGCTGGCGGCAAAGCCGGCGACACAGTCAAAGCTGTGCTGGATCTCTTTGGGATGCTGTCCGGTGCGAGAGAAATCACATTGTATCTACGCAGCGACAGATTTGTGCGGCTGCCAGTGCAGCTGCTGTTGGGCCACACATTCTCTGATCCTGCAGCGCTGGAGGGTTTGTTGGGCAGGCCAGCTCCATGAGGAGCGATCTTAGGCAGGTTGCCTAGCTCAAGCAGCCGCACTTGCTTGAAATATACATCCGAGACACACTGCTGTTCAGTGTGCGGGTCATTGCTGAAAGCCAGGTTGCCTCTGCAGCATTATGTTGCTGGTGGCTGTGCCACGGTGACCAGTCTGCATTCAATCCTGTAGCCGAATTTGGAGGCTAGTGTATGCCAGCCTGGGCCATACTTTGTACTTGTGGTACTGGTAGGACATGGCGTGTGACACTGTGCAGTTTGGCCAAATGGCCACTGCAATGCGGCATTGTAACCAGCGTGGTACCCACAGTGTGCATTCAATCAAATGCAGCAACTGGCATTGATCTGTTGCTATGGCTGGAAACATGTTGTGTGGCAAGTACTGCTTGCGCAACAACAATACATCACTGCTGATGCAGTGCATGACCCCAGAACTTGCTGCTTGAGCTCATGCGTTGCTTTCTTGAGCTTGTCCAAAGTGTACACAGAGCCTCTGCCCGGGGCAAGCTGCCGCTGCACAGCCGCATCATGCAGCGGCTGCAATTGCATACGTGTAGCTCAAAGGAATGCAGACGTCCAGCAATTGAGAGGCATTTGCTGCTCCACTTGACGCAACATGCCCTGCAATCAATGCAGTTGAGATCGACTAAGTTGCATCACTCTCATGGCCACCCAATACTGCCGCCGGGCAGTGAGTCCCTCAAGGATAGAGTCGACAGACTATTCCCCACATAAAGATTTTGAAAAAAGTCTTTTCAAACGCTCTACACAGCTGCACACGCAACGCGTGCGGCCGCGTGTTGGCGAACCTTGGACAAGCCCCCCGTCAGTTGACCCCGCGTCATGATGACCGATACCTCGGCTGCCAGCACGGATACGCCATCATTTCTGGAAAGGACGAGCCGGCGGTATGTGTTTCTCCACCACGCCAGTCCTTTTTGCACGCTCAACATCAACTCGTCTCGATTGCCATTGCACAGCCATGAGCTCCAGTCGCGAGACGGACCTTCTGATCAAATTTGCAGCAGAGGAGTCGATAGCACAGAGTCGTTTGTCGTGCGCACCTTTAGCAGCATCGCCAGGGGCCTGCCAGCCGACTCAGACCAGTGGGACGTCAGTGGGTTGCTGCTGGATGGGCAGCCCTTCAGCCGTGAGGCAGTCAGCTGCTGGCTGAGCTGTGTCTACAGTGCAGTAGACGGCATTGGCCAGCTGGACCCTCAGGACATGCAGGACAGCAGCTCAGCACAGTTACAGGGCTGACGCAGGTGCTGGCCTTCGCAGACGCGGTGGGCCCCTGGAGTCCAGTCAGAGCCTTCTCACAGCAGCATGCAGCCAGCTGCAGCAGCTCAAGCTGGTTGTGCAGCTGCCGGAGCAGGTGCTGGAGCTGCCTGTGGCTGGGCGGGGTTACTACTGGCTGGATCAGCAGCTGACGCGGTATGACTTGGCGCCCTGTGACTCATGGACATGTGGGCCCCCACTAGAGTCTGTGGAGCAGTGCCATGATGTGCAGCAACAGGTGGCACACCAGCTGTCAGCACTGCTGCGGCTGGGTCACGTCCTGCGCCTGCAGCCGCTGCTTGACATGCTGCACAAGTTTGTCATGCTCAACGCTTCAAGCAGTGCAGACAGCGGACAGTTCCATTCAGCTCAAAGGGGTCTCTTGCTGTCAGGCGCTGCTGGTATGGTCTTCACTGATGCAGTGTTGGAGGCAGCCCTCGGCAGCAGCTGTTACAGCAGCACCCTCAGCAAGGAGGCCTACGTCAGCAGCGTGATGTCACAGCCATGCAGCCTAACACCTGGCAAGATGGGCCACACCAGCCTGTTCAAGCCTGTTGGGCCCACGACCTATGATGCAAGCACAGGTACTTTGACATTTGAGGCGGAGCTGCTGCATGACTTTGTCGGCGCCCCGGCTGGGCGCCCGGTCACAATTGATCTGCACATGCTTGGAACTAACGCGGGCGGGAGCATCTGCATCACTGATGAGGATAGTGGCACTTGGGTCCTGCTGCCAGTGCAGCTGCTGCTGGGTCACACATTCTCTGATGCTGCAGCTTTGGAGCGCTTTCTTGGCAGGCCAGCTTGATGAGGACCGTCCTCAGGCAGGCGCCGAGTAGCCGCCGGCCGTGCGGCAGGTGCTAGCATCTTGGTCAGCAACTTGCTAGTAGCACAGTGTGCATGTGAAGCTCGTGGCATGAGAGTGATGTCTTGTATTTGCATGATCTAAGTAAATCAAATCAAAGTTACACCTTTGATCTGTCACAGTGGCGTGCGGTTGTTGTGGCTAGTACGGAGTCAGCAGCTTGTAGACCTGTGCATAGCCTATGCAACATTGAATGTTGACACTTGGACCAATTTGGCCTTGCCTCTAGTGGTGGTGCGACCATTGTGGGTGCCCAGCAGCACGCTCAACGGTCAGGCACCATTTTGATATCATCGTGCTATCCCGGAAGGGGCCCTTTTTGCTGTTGTACACCATGTGCTGTTCAACAGTGTGGGTCTGATACCCTGGTGATAGCAGGCTGCTTCGGTTCCCAACTGTGTGCAGAACTGATGATATTGTGGTCGCTGCCCTGCTGCAAGGCCCAAGTTGGGTGTGCAGTGTGTGGGTAGAGCCCCGTTCTACTAGCTGAGGGCCGGTGCATGAGAGTGGCGGGCTGATGATCGGCGGACTGATGATCGGTGGACGTGACCAGTCTAGCGAGCATCATGTAGACACGGCACATGGCATGTTGTCACTCACAACCTACATGACACCTCTCCGGGAGGGGGCTGCTACTGGCAACCGTGGTGTGCACCGGTGTGTGTTCACTGACTGCAACTGCGTCGCAGCATGGTCTTGCACTGTGGACGTGCAACCCGATTATGATAAGTAACCCAGAGCGGCTGTGGGTTTGGCTTGTGATGGGTCCCTGCAGCCTGCATGCGGGATGGAAGAAGGTGCCCTTACTGTGTGGCTGAGCTTGAGCCTCAGGCTTACGGCAAGTCACTTGCAAGCCTTGTCGAATAATAGTGCACAGTGCCCACGCATACGCGTACATTGTGCAGTGCCCAAAACACCGTGTTGTGGGCAAAGCGTCAGGCTAAATTTGTAAGGCCTTTGACAACCCTTTGGTGGTTCCTTGACACTGAGGCTTGACACAAGAGAATCTGGCATTGGCATTGACATAGATTGAAACCCAAGAGCAACATCACTGACACAAGGACTTATGCAATCTATGCTACACATGTAGCTACAAAGCTCGAAGAGTGTATGCCAGCCATCCACAAACATTACTCTGTGACAGTCACACACGACTATCATGACGTGTATAAGACACTTGGACTGAAAAGCCAGCTTCTGCACAAACGTAGTGCAAGCATGATCAGCACAGTCATCACCACCAACAGAAGCCGCGGATCACTCGGTAGGCCGCTGGGACAGTAAGCATTTGAGCCTGCAGGAGCATCGGACGCGTGACTTCAAATCAAATCAAATCAGTCAGAGGCTGAAATTCAACCTGCATCTGGTGCTGTGGCGCATCATACAGACTGAAGATGTCTGCACAGGCCGCCCGTGATGCACACTCTACTACTGCTCTCAACACACTCAAACGGCGAGGCCATGCCCTGCAAAGCACACAGTTTGTAGCTGTACCCTTGCAGAACTGCATCGACATGTGGCGACTGTGTCCACGTCTAGCAAAGTAGAAGCGTCAAGTCTCCCACTAACCCCCGGCTGCAGTCAATATCCAGCCATGGTATTGTAGTCACGTGGATTGAGTGGAACCCAGTTAAATGGGGTGACCACAGGAAGCTACACTGACAATGTTGATGGTCCACCCTCAACATCCGCTTTGGCAGCAAGTAGTCAGACCGTCACTGGGACCACAGGCTTGAAATGCAGGGACAGATGGGAGGGGTCTGCACACAGCTGGCTAGGGCTAACAAGTACCTACCAGATCGTACAGGCAGCTGCAGTGCTTGCCTTGAGTGTCTGCACAGCAGCTGCATGTGAAAAATGGGGTCTGTCAGCTGAAAATGGCCAGGAGGGGACCAGCAGCTGCTGCCTCAACAACATGCTGTAACAGCAGCTGCATGGCTTGTGCACCCACCCACGCACCAGCAGGGAGCTGACTCTCAAGCAGCTTTTTGAACGCCAACAGCAGCAGCGAGGCCAGGCTGTCTCAGTCTCCAACAAACTGTCTCACAACAAGGCAACAGCAGCAGCTCACAACCCAGCGCTGATCAGGCAACACACAGGCACATATGCCCCTGGGATTCAAATCTTGATTGCTCTATCCAGCTGTAAGCTGCTCTGGAGCTTTGAACGCAAACCTCACTTTCTCATTCAACGGCCATAATGTCGTCCGAACTGCCATGGGGCAAAAGGGCCCAGTTGCGCCCTAGCAGGGCCCCATAGGGATTCTTTGTTACGGAAAAGCATTTCTCTGCACTTGTCGACCCAAGACAGCAGCGGTGACCTTCCACCTGGCTTACTTCTGCCGAACTGAAGGTCTCACATGTGTGACCACCCCCCTGATTAAACCCCATTTGAACCCTAGCCCCAGCCCATTGGGCACTGCTGCTTCAGTGCTTTCAAATGCACCCTGTTGCTGTTTTCAACCACGCGCAGGGCACCAGCTAAGGAGGAGCCTGTGCACAGCGGTCACAACCGCCACACCCCGGCCACCAGGAAGTCATGCGTCGTGGCTTGCGCCCAGGCTCTCGTCGACGGCAAGGTCGATTATGGCCTTGCCGGCAGACTATATAAGAAGGTGCGCAAGCAGCTTGGTGGTGACAAGCTGGCAGAGGATCCCAAGCCTGTATTGAAGGGCAGATGGGACCACTTTGTGGAGTACGGTGACGTCGAGGACAACCTCCGCACAGGCCGCCCTGTCCTTATCAGCAGAGAAGATGCCCTAACAGCTAGTACAGCCATCAAGGCAGGAAGGCTGCACACAAAGACCCGCAAAGGACACACCATCACCCTGATATCCTACTTCACCACAGTGCGGCAGGCGACGGTGGAGTCTGATGCTGTCAAGGGTGTCATGCAGAAATACAACTGCACCCCCCACCAGCTGTACAACGCCATGATGAGGGAGGATCCCAACCTCGGGCGGCGCAGTTTTGCGTTGAAGTACCGGCTGACAGAAAAGGAGAAAGCTGCCCGGAAAAGCTTCTGCAAGCAGCTGCTGGCAGAGTGGAACGTCGCACAGGCGTTGCTGAATGCAATCCTAGCTAGGATTGTGCAGTGCGACGAGGGCCGCTGGACATACAACACCTACACCCATGCGCATGTCAGGGCATATGTGGACCTGCAGCACCTCCCCCTGCACGACTACGTGTCGCTGCCAACGATCAAGGGGGACAAGCAGCAGACAGTTCACTTCTTCATATGCGTGTCAGCACACCCCAGCTTCAGCGACAAGAACGGCTTGGTGTACTATGAACTCACCACAGGCACCACCCACATCCTCCGCTGGTTCAACAAGCTTGGGCAAGAAGGCAAAGAGCCCTTTGTCTACCAGGTGAGCACAGTTACAAATTGACCAGCTGGTTTCCAAAGGCATCAGCAGCAGTTGCTGCTGCTGCTCCCACCCCAGCACACAGCTTCTCAATGTGAGGCTTGCCAGAAAGCTCGTAGCTGGCAGTAAAAACAACACCCTTATGCTGCGATGCATATTCAACAGCTGCCATAACAATATCCGGTGCCGCGAGGTCTGCATGATGCGCGCGTACGAGCGCCAGGCGGCGCTCGCAGCATACCTTGCTGCACTTGAAATCACGCTCAAATGCCTTATTCTTGCAACCATCCCTGAAGTGATAAGAATCGTCAACTTGTAGATACACGTCGCGCTTCCAGTTGTAGAAATCAATGCGACCATGGCAATCGGTCAAGTGCACCTGCCAACACCACTCCTGTGACTGCTGCTGCTGCGCAACTAGCTGCATGAACTTCCACTCTGCAGGGGGGATAACAGGACGGCCAGCAGCCTCCCATGCCCCACTTTCATAAGTGCAGAAGCAGCACATGAGTGCGACAGGCTTGCGCACAGCGTCAGGGGTGCACAACTTGAAGTGTTGCACCTTGTCCCGACACTCCGTAGTGCACCACATGAACTGCTTCTTCTTCTCTGACTTGAGCAACTTATACTCATTGCCAGCACGGTCCACCCACGTCACTGCTCTGTTGTGTGGCTTCTTCACCCTGATCCCCCCCAGTTGATGTGCTGCCAAGGCCTTCCTCATCAATGCCTCCCTCCCTTTGCTGTTGCCGTGCTGTTGCTCCGCCATGCCGTGACCTGCAGAGGAAGGATGGAGCAGACGCAGCAAGCACTGTTACTGATGAGGTAGCTGACAACCTGTACAAGATGGTGGAGAAGTTTAGGAATGTGACTGGTGAGGACCCCATCATCATGATGGACAACGTCCGCATACAGGCCAACATCCCGGATAAGATCATCGAGTCCCGCTACGGCACCATCACCCTGCCTGAAGGCTGCCGCCTTCGCTTCCCCCCCCACAGCTCAGACATTGATCAGCTGGTGGAGCACTCCATTGGTGCAGTCAAGGGAGCAGCAACAGACAAGGTGTTTGATGAATGCTGCCATGGGGTTGTGTTCTCGGGTGAGTCCCTGCGGCGCATCTTCAAGGGTGTGTTTAAGAGGTTTGAGAAGGGGGAGCTGTACCACCGGGGGGTGGAGCGCAACATGCGCAAGCTGCCCACTGTGTTGAGGATTATCGCATCCGGAGAGGATGAGTGGTTCACAGATCCAGATGGCAAGCAGCACCATGGCAGCAACGGCGACTGGCCGAATGCAGGCGACCGCTAAGGCGTCAGCGCATGCAGCAGATGCAGCAGCAGCATGGCAGCAGTTTGCTGTCCAAGCCTGCACATGGCTGCGCATGGGGTGTGTGTTCCCAGGGTATGCCACCTATAGGGTTTAGGGTTCAGCTGCAGCCACTGCTGTGGTGAGCATCAGTGTCTTCATGATCTGTGGCCAGTGCATCCGCTGAGCTAACAAGATGTAGTGCAGCCTGTGTTTATTCAAAGCACAGCCCTCAATGTAGTTGTTGCAAGTTTGATCAATGTAGTTATCAGGGTTGTGTGTGAGAGAGGGTGTTGGAAGTGCCACTGGCCCCCACCCAGGTGTACTGTTGGGCAGGCAGCACACATAGCAGCTGTCCAATCATTGATTCTGTCACATAAACTGGTATGTGTGGAGAGAGTTTGCAGCTTAGATGCCCCATCTTTACCTCATTGTGCTTGAGACAGGCACTACTGGGAGTTATGTCATGTCAACTGTGCCTGGTATTGCACTGTTAGCAGCTGTGCTTTCACAGCTGTGCAACCAGGCATGCTCGAGGCCGAATGCTATAATATTGAGTACGAAACGAGTTCATTTGCTGCGCAAGGAAAGCAACCTGGAAGCATCCAAGCCAACTTCACCCCTGTTCAAAGGCCAATGGTCCGCGCTTACATCAACATCACCCTCTGTAGCAACGTCAGTTTGTAGTAAATCAAGCATTCAACGAACAGCAGGCGTCTAGAGAGCAGCCGGTGCCCACAGCAGGAACAGCAAGCAATCTGCAGAGACTGCCAGCTTTCCAGGTGTGGCGGGCTTGTCGCGATAAGGCCAGTGCCAGTGTGACGTGCTTGACAGGTCCTCTTAAAGCATTCATAAGTCATTCATTTTGCTTTCGAGAGCTGCACGCAAGCCCTTTGGAAGTTTCGCGCCAGACATCACTAGCATCTGCTCAAGTCTGAAGTCAGCTGAGGCGTCTATGGCCCCGCTGCACCAGATAGACTCTCACAATGCACAAAAACACACATTTTGGTACACGCACCGCTGCGGATTATGCAGGTCCGCGACACCAGCCTGCCTGGAACGCTGCAGCAAGATGGGCAAAAACAAGCGCAGCAGAGCGAGTGACAAGTGAGTGCGATCAGATCTGCCCAGGTAGCACTGCAGCCTGGCACAGCTTGCGGGCGAGCAGCTGCACCAACGGCGAAAGTCAACCAACCTTCGCTTTGGCAGCAAGTAGTCAGACCGTCACTGGGACCACAGGCTTGAAATGCAGGGACAGATGGGAGGGGTCTGCACACAGCTGGCTAGGGCTAACAAGTACCTACCAGATCGTACAGGCAGCTGCAGTGCTTGCCTTGAGTGTCTGCACAGCAGCTGCATGTGAAAAATGGGGTCTGTCAGCTGAAAATGGCCAGGAGGGGACCAGCAGCTGCTGCCTCAACAACATGCTGTAACAGCAGCTGCATGGCTTGTGCACCCACCCACGCACCAGCAGGGAGCTGACTCTCAAGCAGCTTTTTGAACGCCAACAGCAGCAGCGAGGCCAGGCTGTCTCAGTCTCCAACAAACTGTCTCACAACAAGGCAACAGCAGCAGCTCACAACCCAGCGCTGATCAGGCAACACACAGGCACATATGCCCCTGGGATTCAAATCTTGATTGCTCTATCCAGCTGTAAGCTGCTCTGGAGCTTTGAACGCAAACCTCACTTTCTCATTCAACGGCCATAATGTCGTCCGAACTGCCATGGGGCAAAAGGGCCCAGTTGCGCCCTAGCAGGGCCCCATAGGGATTCTTTGTTACGGAAAAGCATTTCTCTGCACTTGTCGACCCAAGACAGCAGCGGTGACCTTCCACCTGGCTTACTTCTGCCGAACTGATCGCAGTTCAAACTCCCAAAAACGCATTGCATGCGCTGCTCATGGATGCTGTCACTACAGACATGTCTGTATTGAACCAACGATCCTGCAACACAGCCTATCCTCAAACACGTCGTCTACCATCGCCACCTCCTTCCCCACCTAGCAGCTGGCTCAAGTCCAGCCGCCCCATCAGTCCCGCAGCGCTGCTGCTGCTGCTGCTGCTGCCCAGCATTGCTCCAAGAGGCCTCCTGTTATCATTCCCTACCCCAACATGTGGCAGCCTGAGGGCCCCCCTGTCATTGAGGCCCCCAAGCAGCACCCCTGAAGCACCGCCAGTGATACTCTTAGGAGGGCTGCCAGTAATGCCAGTGCTGCTGAGGGTCCCCCTTGCACAGAGGCCCTCAAGCAGCACACTTGCTGATATGGCACCAGGCTGCAGGCCCCTCACATACCCTGCTAGCCCCTGCTGCGCCACTGGCCCACAACCCGCTAATGCAACCTGCATGCTGCTGCTTATGTGATGTGACGCAGCAGTGGAACTGCCAGCAGTTGCTCTTGGATCCATACTGCTCCTGCCGACGCTGCTGCTAGCCAGCATCGTAGGGCCAGCCAAGTGCTGCCGCCATCGCTCCGGGCTCACAGTGGACCCCGAAAGCTGCAGCATCAAAGGGGCGGGACACTCTCCCGCTACACCGACCCTGCTGCTGCCTACTGCGCTACCAGCGCAACAGCTGCTGCTGTTACTGCTGGTGATAGGCCCCCCAGTGCTGGCCTTTGCAGCCAGGGTGCTCCCCCTACTGAGCCTGCCACTGTCGCTGCTGCAAGCAAACAGCTGCCTGCCACTGCTGTTGCCACTGCTGCCACTGCTGCTGCTGCCACTGCTGCTGCTGCAAGCAAACAGGTGCCTGCCACTGCTGCCACAACTGCTGCCCAAGATGGGACGGGAGCCGCCGCCACGGAGGCTGTACAGTTGGCCGCTGCCACACCCGCTGCTAACGCTAGGGTAGCTGCCACTACTGCTGGGACAGCTACTGCTGCTGCTGCCGCCAGCTAGCTGGGCGCCGCTGCCACTGCCGCTCCCTGCTGCTGCCCCTGCAGGCCAGGTGCTGTTGCGGCACAACTGTCTCATGCCGCTGACTCGCAACAGGGTCGACTGCATGGTGGTGGAACCTGTACACTGACGGGATGTTGGGTTCACCTGCTGCTGCTGTTCCCGCTGCTGCTGCAGCTGAGAGGATGGCATCGGCTGCTGCTGCTGTTGTGGGCCAGCCCATCGGTCGACAATGCTGCTGGTGCAGCTGGCCATGGTTCGACTGCTGCTGCTGCTGTTGGTGCTGCTGACGTGGGTCAGCTGCTCACTCCTGCTGCTGCTACTGCTGCTGCTGGTTGTCAGGCCCAGTCTGCCAGCGCTGCCACCGCTGCTGCCGCCATTGCTGCCTGCGTTGCTGCCACTGCTGCTGCTGCTGCCACTGCTGTCGCACAGCTCCTGCAGCTGTCCACTCTCAGCTGCCTCCTGCAGGTATGTCAGCAGCTGCAGCTGCTCCTGCAGCGGGATGACAGCTGCTGCTGCTGCTGCCCTTGGCGCACGGCTGCTGGTGCCGCCGCCGCTGCTCCTGCAAGACGACGAGGGCCGCTGCTGCTGCAAGGGGCCGGCAGCAGCAGCTGGTGATGCTGGTCGGCCAGGTCCTCTGCTCACAGGTCTGCTGCCCTGGCCAGCCCTACTGCTCGGTCGGCTGGTGTAACCCCTGCTGCTGATGATACTACTGCTGCCACCGCTGCTGCTGTTGTGGTCTTCGGGTGCTGCCAGCACAGCCCTGAGGGCAGCTAGTGCCTCATCAGCTTTTCGGGGTGATGGGGGCGCATTGCAGAGCACCTCGCACGCGGCGGCAACAGCAGCGGCGGTGGCACCACTGGTGGCCTCCACTGCTGGACCATCCGAGAGGGGTGAGGTCTGATCCACGGCACAGTCCGGCTCCGGCCGCTGCTGCTGGCTCTGCTGCTGTTGCTGCTGCTGCTGCGACCCTTGCTGCCTGGAGGTGCAAAAACGTGATGGGGATGTGAGCGACTTCTGCAAACAACGTTGCTGCTGCTGCCCCTGCTGCTGCTGCTGCCGCAGGGGGGATAGCTGAGACAATGACCGCTGCACCACCCGGCTTGGTGACTTGGCCTGCCCCGTAGCTTGCACCCCTGTTTGCTGCTTGACAGGACTCTGCTGCCGTTGATGCTGCTGCTGCTGCTGCTGCTGTCTCGACTTGCTCGGGCTCCCCTGTGACCTCAGCACAGGGCTCGACTGCTGCTGCTGCCGCTGCGTCTGCTGCAAGTAAACTGACTGTGAAAGCAGCAGCAGCTCGTCGTAAAGCTCCTGCTGCCTCGGTGCATACTGCTGCCACTGCTGCCGCTGCTGCTCCTGTCGCTCGCGCTGCTCGCGTTGCTGGCTGCTGGTGGTTGGGCGGCTGCTGGTGCAGCTGCTGCTGCTGCTGAACGCCCAGCTAGAGGGCGATGTGTTGGGCAGAGTGAGGGGGTATGCCCGTTCGTAGCCTCCAAGGTGGTTGCTCTGCCAAGCATCCATACTGGCCAGTATGGCAGACCTGCAGGGCAGCAGCAGGCAATAAATGACAACCTGACAAGCTATGCTGGGCAGGGTGAACGGTATTGGAACAAACTGGTTGTCAAGTCGTGTTCATTGGATATGACAGCATAGTGGGGATGAACTCCTGGTCAGGAGGGAAGGCAGGAGGCGCTGCTGTTCTGGCCACTTGACAGCTTGCGACACAAACACTGCTGTTATCTCTGTCTGCCCCGGTGCCAGCACTGGCCATCCCTGATGCACTGCTGAGTTGCGCAGAGTCGCCTGTGCACTCCCTCAACACAGAAAACTGGAAGTCCCTGGATCATGGCAACACCTTCATACCTGGACATTAGACAGAACGGTGCTCCACACCATTTCTACCACAAGCAGAGGCAGTACTGTGACACCAGTACCCACCTTTGTGCCTGCTGCGCCTCCAGTTGCACCGCCGGACTGCTGCCGCTGCTGCCGCCGCTGCTGCCAACGCCCCTGCACTGTGTCGCTGTCAGCAGTCGTGCCTGCGTCTCCTTGTGTGCCATCCTCTTGGCAGCAGCAATGGCCTTGGGGTCCAGCCGCACCTGCACAACATGCACACAAATCTTCATGGACAGACCTGTCCTGGGCCTGACCGTACCACTTTTTTTATCAAATCCTGACCAAACCCTGCAGCAGCTTGGGTGTGCCCCGGGGTGTGTGTGTGTGGGGGGGGGGGGGGTGATACCACTGCGTCCTGCCTGAGAGCTACTGGCTGATGACCCAAAGCCACCCGCCCACAACTGCTACACCTGGGAGCATTCCTGAAGCTGCAGACATGAGAGCCGCCGTATGCTGCAGAATTTGCACCTGTCACTTGCTGCCGATGTATTCTTGTTGCAGATACACACCTGATTTGTGTGTACCACCACAGCATGCCACCCACCAGTCTGACTGTACCACCACAGCATGCATGCGTGCATATGCAACCCACCACAGCATGCAACCCACCAGTCTGACTGTGTCGACAATGAGTGCCTCCTTGATGGTCCTGTCCAGGGGTGAGTCAATGTTGAAGCTGGGGGAGTGGTTCACCTGAGGGACAGCAGCAGCAGCAGCGGCAGAGTGGTGGTCAGGGACTGCCGCCACCAACTGGCATTTGACATGGCGGATAGGCCTCTGGTACTGCACACGCAACTTACAAACCGGCACGGTGTATACCTCAAGGTCATGACTAGCTCCTGCTGTGGCTGGCCGCTGCTGTAAAAATTGCAACCCTTCTGTCACTTACCTCCACTAGCCAGGGCTTCAGTTCTGCATCGATCAGCACGTCAAACCCCAACAGCTCAAAGCAGCGGCTGCCGTGCATCGCTGCCAGCACGCCCGGCGACGGCCCGCCCCGGCCCCTCCTGCGGCCCCCTGCACTGCTGCCACCGCAGCCGTCGCTGCTGCTGCTGCTGCTGCGCCTCTGCGGACCGCACCCTCCAGGCGAAGCTTGCTTGCCGCCGCCTCTGCCCTCGCTGCCATTGCTGCCGCTGAATCCACTGGTGTTGGTGGTGGTGTGACTGTCGTTGGTGTCTGTGATGCTAGAGGGGCAGCCTGGTACTGTGGATTTGTAGCTGGCCGCCAGGTGTGGTGTGACTGCGATGAGTGACTTGGTGACCAGCTGGCTGATCCGGGACCACAGCTGAGGCCAGTCGGCACCTGCACACAGGACAACAGCAGGTGCGAGGGTCACTTAATTCCACCTATTGTGTGTGCCTTCACTTTCATGCATCTGTCTTGTTTGTCAATCAGGCATTGCAAGCACACTGACCAGATGTAGTCAGGTGACTGTACCGATGCTGGGGTCTGAACACCACACAATACAGGACCAATAACAAAGTGGCGGTCCCCCTTTGTGACACACCTTGTGCCTCCAGGTGTTGCCTCAACTGCTGGAAGCTCCACTTGCTGGCTTCAACCCCCTGACCCTTATCCCCTCCAGCTGCTGCTGTTTGTGCTGCTGCTGCTGCTGCTGCTGCTGTGTCTGCTGCTGCGGTCGCCTGGGAGTCAGCTGGGAGCCCGTCAACAGCTTCCTTGTGCTCTTGCTGCTGCTGCTGCGGCGGCGGCCATTGCTGCCAGTCACAGCTGTCAGCCCGGCTGGCAGCAGTGCTGCTACTGCTGCTGCTGTTCTGTTCGGGTGTCTGGCTGCCAGCACAGCAGCCCGTTGCTGACAAGAGCAGTGGTGCAGCTTCCGTTGGTGCTGCCGACATCCCTGCCTCTGCTTCTGCTGCTGTTGTGGGAGGAGAAGCTGCATGTCCTGCTGCTGGTGCTGGTGCTGCTGCTGCGGTTGTGGGTGCCACGAAGGCTGCTGTGTTGTGTTTGTTGACTGCGTAGTTTGTGAGGTGCATGTAGCTGCAGCTGCTGTTCTTGCTGGTGGGGCGCCTGTAGGGTGTGGTGCAGAAGCGCACCAGGCCCTCATGATACAGAAACACCCTGCGGCACCAGGACAAGGAGTGCACATGTTGGTCGAGTTTGACTGAGCTGTGGGGGTCCCCGTACAACCCTCACACAGCCATTCAGTTGTTCCCACCAGACCTCCCCTCCACATGCATCCCACCTTCCACCTTCAGTCACACAGTCACACAGTCAGGCATCCACACAGCTACATATGCAGCTCCAGGCATGACGCCAACGTCGAGTACACCATATTTTTTCCCATCCGGCTCAAACACACAGGTGCGACTCACACTCTGCCACCCACCCAACCACCCACCCACCCCTGCACACTCTCACCAACCACTCTTCCTGAGTGCTTGTGAGAGTGTGCACGGGTGGGAGGGTGGCTCTGCACCTACGCGCTCACTGATTCCCGCTACTGCGCGCACCTTAGGGGCTCGACGCTTGTGACCAAGCAGTACACCCTCAGGTCAAACTTGAGCCCGTTGACCAGCAGGGGGTTGGCCAGGTAGCGCTGCGCAACAGCAGGGGCCGCCTCCACTGCTGCCGCCCCACCCAGTGCTGCCAGCACCTGAGCCTCTGGCCCGCCCATGATGATGCGGATGCCTCGACCCTGCAGGCAATACAGCACAGCATAGCAAGGGACAGTGAAGTACAGTACAGAAAGGCTGCTGCCCCCACCCAGTGCCGCCAGCACCTGAGCCTCTGGCCCGCCCATGATGATGCGGATGCCTCGACCCTGCAGGCAATACAGCACAGCACAGCACAGCACAGGACATTGAAGTGCAGTACAGAAAGGCTGCTGCCCCACCCAGTGGTGCCAACACCCGAGCCTCTGGCCCGCCCATGATTATGCAGATGCCTCTGCCCTGCAGGTAGTGTAGCCCAGTACACCAGAGTCAGTACAGAAAGGCTGGCGTGGAAAATGCAGTTTTTTTTGTTTTTTTTTGGGTTTACCAGGGGGGGCGTAATGCGGTTGACCATCAGGAGCTATCCCTGGCCCGCCTACTAGTGCCAAGGACGGGCCTCTGTTTCCCAAACCCTGTACTGCTTCTGCTCAGTCATACCGCAGGATCTCCCATTCCTGCATCACATCCCGGTCCCTCACCTGACAGCCCGCATCTGGCTTGACAATGAATAGCACCTTCCTGCCGCCGGCATGCGCAGCCGCCAAGAAAGCGGGCAGCTGCTGCGGCAGCACCCAAGTGCATTGTACTGCTTCCGCCTTTAACCCAACCGCAGCGCCTGCCACACCTACTTCACAGCACACAGCTCAGTCCCTCACCTGACATCCAGCATCTGGCTTGACAATGAACGGCACCTTCCTGCCGCCCGCCTGCGCAGCCGCCAGGAAGGCGGGCAGCTGCTGCGGCAGCACCCAACTCTCAGGCATGAAGTCAAGCAGCAACGAGGGCACAGGACCCCCACCAGTTTGACACCCTGCTGCTGCTGCCTCTGCTGCTGCTCCTGCTGCTGGTGATGGAAGAATTGGTGCTGGTGCTGGGTTTGTTGGTGCTGAGAGGGTTGGGCCGTATGGTGCGGCAGCGGCAGCGGCAGCGGCAGCAGCGGCTGCGAGTGCTGAGACTGTTCTGGCCATGGGTCGCTTGCGTGCCAGCTCCAGCATGCCATAGAAGTGGTTGATGCGCTGCGCAGGACAGGGGGGGGAGTGTGGCATCAGCAGTTGTTGAGAAGTGTTGTAGCAGCATCAAGCAGCAGCTTCGTTGGCGGCTAGTGGCAGGTGACTGCTGCACATGGCAAACTTGTGCTACATCCAACCTTGGACTAGAATGTCTCAACATATATATGGTATGTCACAGTCAAGCTGTGTAAACAGTCTGGTTGCCATGTGGCTGCTTGCCGTGCCTCTACAACAGCTGGCAAGGTCGTTAAAGTTCTGCGCACACACTGTTATCATAGACCCTTTCTGCCTTCCTAGTAACTGCGGTCGCCCCTGGTTGCTTGAGTGGACACACTGCTGACTGATGCTTACTGCCAACAAGCTCACAACAGCCAAAATGCCTTCCCTGACATGCGCTGGTACATCACTCTGCGCTTTCCTGCTAAATATTTTCTAGTCAAGTCTGCTGTCTGCACCTGTGTGGGTTGCAGCTTGAGTAGTCTCTCCTGCCTGACTGATGTGTCCAGCCAGCACAGGTCCCAATCAGAGCTGCCAGGGGGCACCAGCTGCCAACCCAGCCTGCTGGTCACATGGCGGGAAACTGCAGGACAGGCCAGCACAGGCCAGCACAAGGCAGTTGTGAGTGCCATGCATGCAGCTGCAGGCGCGGTGAGGGCAGTGTGTGCACAGCTGAACAGAGGTAGACTGGTGGGGTGGGGTGGCTCAGAGGGCATGGAGTGAGGAGGGTTGCTAGGGGTTGGCAGTCTCACATGATCCTCGTTATCACTGTGCAGGTATGGTTATATGCCAACTGCTGCTGCCTGGCCTGCTGAGGCTGTGCTAGTCTGCAGGACTGTTGCCCAGCTGCAGAGCTTCTGTCAGTGTGCTTCAGCATGTTGCTTGGCTGGCGCAGCAGCCACATCTGGCACGTGTGATGGTGCAACATGCGTGAATGTCACTTACACAGCTCATATTTGCACCCAGAGAGGTCCACCTTCAGAGCACAGCCACGCACAGGCGCTTGCTGCTGTTGTGCAGGACACCCGTCCTCCCTGCTGGCATCCGAGTCACGTCCAATCGCTGAGGTTACTATGGTACATGAGGATGATACTGGTGGTGCAGGTGCTGACGTATACATGCTGACATCAAGGTCTGAACACACAGCAGCTGCTGCCCCACTTCAGGTAGCAGTCTGTAACAGTCGCCTTGTGTAGCACCGCACTCGTGATCAGAACATTGCAGGTTGACCGAGGGTCAGTATAGTGATCGGACTGCACAATGCCTCGCATCGTGGTCTGTCCGATTTTGTAGTGCTAGGTCTTAGCAGTTTTCACTTGTGAGGATTCGCGTTGTCTGTAGCGTTTTTGGTGGTGATAGCTGCATCCCACCTGTTCGGCCCTCTCGACACAGGCCTCAGACGTCACCCAGCCTTCTCGGCAGCAGGACTGCACATCAGCAGCAAGGCAGCATGAGCAACGACTGTGCTCAGCGTGTGATGTGGGGCTTTGGTATCGGAGGTGGCTTGGGAGCCTCCATAGGTGCGATCCTGCCGCTACTGCAGCCCCATGATACCCCTGCACTTGGCACCCACCTCTCACCCCAACCTGCTGTTCACACTTGGTGATCGCTGCAGGAGCACTGTATGGCACCTATGGCGCCTTCAAGCTGCGGGTATGTTCCTAGATGCATGATGCATGTGGATGCCAGCTGCAGTTGTGCAAAGCGTCACATCCAGATCACCAGTGGGCCCCATTCTGCTGCGTCCTGGTGTGGTTGCACCTGTCAGGGGTGCTGCACATGCGCCACAGAGCATAGGCAGCATGAACAACAACATGGAACTCAACACGATGGTTGTGCTGTCCTATCCTGCAGGTCCCTGGCGTGTTCAAGATCCGCTTCATTGGGCAGCAGACGGTACAGACAGGACTGGTGAGCAGGGGGGACACTACCTTGCCCCTGGGAAAATGGGGGAGAAGCTGGGTTGTTTGAGGAAACAGGGGGAGGCAATGGGGCGTTTGGGCAGCTGTGTCAAAGAGTAGTTGTGAGGCTGCTTATTTTAGTGTGGACGGCACTATACCCACCGTGACTGAACAGTCTCACTTAGCCCTCATCACACTCGTGAGACCTGCACCTGCCTGCCTGCCCTGTCACTTTCTAACATGAATCCGCCCCATCGGCCCAAACACCCCTGCACCCGCTGCTGCTGTTCGTGCTGCTGCAGGCCTTTGGTGTCTTTCTGGCTGCTGGATCGTTCCTGCAATGTGGGCGGTAAAGCAGCAGCTGCAGGCTGCAGTGACAGGCAGCAAGTGGTTATCTGCCCACACCAGCACAAGGTGCAGGTGGCTGAGGTTAGGCACACCACCTTGCTTTCGCGAGGGGTGCACCTGTGGAGCCTTCACTGACAGCAGCAATGCGCCTGCTGCATGGTCAATATAATGACACCTTGTCAGCGTAGGCAGCCAGATTGTCGCAGTTTGCCCTCTGGCAGGTCAACGTCAGGGTGCATGGGATGCAGCTGCTGCATCCGGGGTGGCACAGCAGCAGCGGTAGGACCAGGCGTTGCTTAGTGCAGTAGGATGGCGGCAGCGGACAACCCCCCCTGCACCAGCAGGGAAACGTGCTTGACTGTCTGCAGTGTGGGTGGAGAACGACTGGAGGGAGAGCAGCAGGTTGAGCAGTTGAGCGTGTGTGTCAATGTTCGCTTTGTTGGCAGGTTGTGACTGTATCCTGCGTTGCGGACACTGAGCCAAGTTGGCACACATGTTGAACATGTGTTGGCATGTCAATGCAATGCTGTAGTATTTTGCCACAGCTGAGGGTTGCTGTTGTGCATGGTATGTGTTGTTGTGGGGAGCTGCGCTGGCCCATTTCGCAGGGACGCTGGTGTTGTGACATCGTATTCCCAGCTGCCGCACCTGTCAATGCCAAGGAGGTATGACTGCCAGCGCTACCGGTATCCCAAGGCATAGCTGTTGCACCCATCAGGTTGCTTGACGGCGCTGGCAGCAGCAGTGCCTGTGGCCCCTTGCAGACTGATTCTGCTACCCCTGGGGTGGCTGCGATGTGGAGTTCAGCTGATGTAAGCTCATCCGCCGCCTGCACCTCAGGCTTTTTTTGTGGCAGGGTTGTTTTGGGGGTCAGCAGACGTCGAAAGCGAGCCATGCGCAGGGTGCTCGTTTGTTTGGGCGAAAGCCTTGCGCAGAATGTGCCGTTGGATCAACTGCCAACGTCATCACGGTATTTCCTTGTGTTGAAGCCAGTGGTATGGGGTGCTGACAAAAGCACCTCTCAGAGTTTACTTGTTACAGGGTTGCATGTATGGTTGAAGGGCTTGTGTGGCGTGTGCTCTGGCATTTTCCAGCTGCGCGCTTTGCCCCACGCCATCACTTTTGCGCTGTTGACAGAGGAGCTGCTGCTGTGGTGGGATGCCAAGCAAGCAAGTTGCAACTCTGTTGCAGCGCTGTTGCAGCGCAGCACGGCACGTCAGCCTGCACGATGTGTAGCTTCTGTGCAGTGCGCACTGTCGTTGTGTGTTTCCTGTCACTGTTGTGGTGGTCCAGCTGATGCCGTGTGTCAGTACAAAAGACAGGCATGCGCACAGACTGTGTATGGCTAGGTGACAAGGTGCTGACTCAAATCAAATCAAAGTTACACCTGTAGCTATGAAGCTCGAGAGCTGACTCACTGGGACAGGATGGTCAGCGAGCAGTATTGCATCAAAACAATGCACACGGCACCACTGCCTGATGCAGACAACAACTAGCAGCATTACACTGTAAACGGAGCCCTTTCAAACCCAACCAGCGGCCATGCATTCGATCCCTGACGGCCTGATCAGCAGGGGGTCCTTGGTTCAGGAAGCTCTTCAAGGCTGCGCCACCAAAGAACCTGTGGCTCACCAGCAGCTGCCTGTGGCAACCACAAGGCAACCCACACACCAGCAGCTGCCTGTGGCAACCACAAGGCAACCCACACACCAGCAGCTGCCTGTGGCAACCACAAGGCAACCCACACACCAGCAGCTGCCTGTGGCAACCACAAGGCAACCCACACACCAGCAGCTGCCTGTGGCAACCACAAGGCAACCCACACACCAGCAGCTGCCTGTGGCAACCACAAGGCAACCCACACACCAGCAGCTGCCTGATGCAGACAACCAGCAGCACTACACCGTAGACTCTCAGGCTGCAGCAGCCTGCATCAGTTCAAATAGCGGCCCTGCACTCACGCCCTGACAGCCTATCCAACAGGAGGTCCATGGTTCAGGAACTGCTCAGCAAGGCTTCACCACCAGAGAATGTGTGTCCCACCTGCAGCCGCACAGGCAGCTGCACGGAGGGAATTTTCACTCCTCCTGCCTCTAGCAATGCTTCTGACACCAGCACAATCCCCGGGCCAAAATCATCCTCGCCAAATAGGTCCAGAGTGACCCTGACTGTATCACCAGCCACCAACCCAGCAAAACCCCGCAGCAGCTCAGCATTAAACTCTACTATCTCCCGGCTATCTTCATATGCCCTGGGCCCGGTGGGCTTGAACAGACCTTGCCAGGCTACGCCACGGGGTGAGAGGCTGACAGGCTGTGACATCACACTGTTGATGTAGGCCTCCTTGCTGAGTGTGCTGCTGCTGCTGCTGCTGCTGCGACTGCGGCTGCTGGGGCCAAGTGCTGCCTCCCACACGGCATCGGCGGATACCAAGCCCGCAACACCTGACAGCAGTTGGTTGCCACCTGGGGGCGTGACATTGAGCAGCAGGAACTCGTGCAGCATATCGAGCAGCGGCTGCAGGTGCAGCACATGCGCCAGCCGCAGCAGTGCTGCTGCCTGCTTTGCCGCCTGCTGCTGCACAGCGTGATACTGCTCATACTCCAAAAGGTGCCCTGTGTACTCAAAGATCTGCAAACTAGTTCTCAAGAGCTGGTGGTGTGAAGGGACCCAACTGTAGGTGTAAGCAGCCACAGGCAGCTCCAGCACCTGCTCCGGCAGCTGAAACACAGCTGGCTGCATGCTACCCTGCACAAGCCCATCACTGATCCAACTGCAGCAGCAAAGGCCAGCACCTGTGTCAGCCCTTCGACTGTGCTGAGCTGCTCAATCTGCTGAGGTCCTAGCTCCTCTAAGCCATCAACTGCACTGTAGGCACAGCTCAGCCAGCAGCTGACTGTCTCACGCGAGAAGGGCTGCCCATCCAGCAGCAACCCACTGACGTCCCACTCAACTGCTGCTGCTGGCAGGCCCCTGGCGCTGTCGCTGAAGCTACGTAGAACGAAAGACTCGGCTTGCATGGGTTCTCCTGTTGCTACCCTGATAAGAAAATCTGCTTCGCGATTGCGTTTGCGAGAGACCATTTGGTTCTGCATCTAAGGCTCGATCGAGCTCGATCGAACTCTGTCAAGGATATCGAGCTTGAAGCGAGGGATGGTCTGTGTTTGATCACTGTGCCAGGTTGATTCTTTTTTTGTTGCACGTGAGTCAAGTCAAAAAAGCCAAGCTCGCAGCACTAATCCGGTAACTCAGCAGGAGGAACGGATAGCCCAGTAGGAGTACCACCACATAGCCCAGTAGGAGTACAACCACAAGGATGCTATGTCAGCGCCACTCCACACCAGGGCCACGCAACCGAGTGCAGAACTGACACGTTTCCGCAAGCGGAACAAGCAGCGTTCCGCATGCGGAAAAGGTTTTCCGCGCGCGGAAAAGTGTTACAGGCATCAAGTGGATGCAGACCCCTCGGTGCTTGTCACAAGTAAGGGATGCCAGCCTGTGAAGGTTCCGCTAGCAGATGATTCCGCTTGCGGAATGTGCGGAACAGTGTCACTCGGGTGTGCGGAAAATCTGTTCCGCGTGCGGAAAGGTTTTCCGCGCGCGGACAAGTGTCACTGCGGCGCCAAGTGGATGCAGTTGCCTCGGTGCGTATCTGAAAGACAGGTTCAGCCTGTGAAGTTTCCGCTGGCAGGTTTTCCGCTTGCGGAATTTCCGCAGGCGGAAATTTCCGCTTGCGGAACAGTGTCACTGGGGTGCAGGCTGCAGCCACGCACCGGCGTTCGAATCCTCCACCGGCCAAACATGCAGACCTCAAATACCTTTTCCTGGCACCATCCAAAACAGAGAAAACGTGTTGTGCGGCTAGGCATAGCCAGAAGGTTGGCTGGGGCAGTCGTTGCCCTCCTATGTGAGTGGCTTGAAAAGCTCCTGGAAGTGATGTCAGCTGCATGCCCTACAAAATGTCTCTCTGTTGTCACAGTGCACCTCGATGACCAGCCAATTTGCTGTGGAACAGACCACCGTGCTGGACTGACACGTAGTTCGGCACATTTTGCAATTGGCTGTGCGCCACTGCAAATAGGGTTGCAGGACAGCACTGCTTCAGCGGACAGAGACAAGATCACTTTCACATGTTTGGTGGCAGACAGTTACAGGTACAGCAATAGGCTCAGCAACAAAGGTGAGCAACCCACAAGGGAGCCAGGGACTTTGGGGACCAGGATGGAAACAAGGCCGACATTTGAAGGTGACCTCCAAAACAGCCGCTGTTTGACGGTCAAAGGCACGATGAAGAACATCTGACACAAGACCACCTGGTAAGGCCGACTTTCCTGTGCCGAATTGCAAAGTAGCTGGCAGCAACAGTAGTACTGTGCAGTAATGCTTCAAGCAAGTTGGCAAACCCTGCCTGCCAGTCACTGAACTGCGCCAGCTTCTGCTGTGCATTTGCTGTGGCATTTGCTGTGGCACAGCCTACCAGCCACTGAGCATCAGCGTTCAATGCCGTTCAACTGACTTGTCAAGTGACTCAGTCGGACTGATCTTGAGGGCATTTGGGAAGCCACAGACGCCAACGCCAACGCTGCAGGCTGTATTGTGATAATCACAGTGGCCCCCACCAGTTGGGCCAGCCGTCCCAAACTGGTCCAAGGAAACCCTGACAGCGTCACCAGCCCTGCCCCCTGCGAAATGCTGCAAAAGCTCAGCATCAAACCAAATGGCATCCGGACAGGGATCTGATGTCACATCAGGACGGTCCTGCAGGGCCCCGTGGGCTTGAGCAGCCTGTGCAGACCATTCGTGCCAGGTGCGAGGCTGCATGGCTGCGACAGCACGATGCTGACGTAGGCCTCCTTGCTGAGGGTGCTGCTGCCCAGGGCTGCCTCCAACACCGCATCGCTGAACACCAAGCCAAGAACACCAGACAGAATGTCCCTACTCGGCCGCATGTTGCGCATGATGGATGCGTGCAGCATATCGAGCAGTGAAGGCAGGCGCAGCACGTGCGCCAGCTGCAGCAGTGCTGACAGCTGCTTTGCCACCTGCTGCTGCACATCATGGCGCTGCTCATTTGCTCCTATTGGGCGACCAACAGGGCGTCTGTACTGCGGCAGGCTGTGTTGAAAGATCTGCATCCGCCCGTCTAAGCTATTGTAGGGGCAAACATGGACATACTCAGCCACATGCAGCTCCAGCACCTGCTCCGGTAGCTGCACAAAAAACTTGAGCTGCACCAAGTGGCTGCATGCTGCCTTGCAAAGTGCTGCGTAGGCCCTACTGCATCTGCAAAAGCCAGCACCTGTGTCAGCCCCGTCACTCATCATGGATGGCGCTGTGTGCACAGCCTGTGCTGACGCTCAGCCAGCAGCTGACTGTCTCAGACACGGCGTGGGAGAAGGGCTGCCCCTCCAGCAGCAGACCGCTGACATCCCAGACATCTGCTGCTGCTGGCAGGCCCCTGGCGCTGAAGCTGCGCAGGACAAACGACTCTGCCTGGATAGCCTATCCAGGAAAGGCTCTCCTGATGCAACCTTGATAACCAAATCCGTCTCGCGGTTGCGCTTGCTGGAGCTCACCAGCAGCGGGTACGAAAAAAGAAAGCAGAACTGGGATATGACAACGATTGGAATAGATCAGAAGCTTACGTGTTTGTTGCTATTTCTGTTGCAAGCGGTTGGTTGCAGAACTTCGTCACTTGACTCACGCCATGAGTCAGACTCACGAGTTTTGGCTCTGACGGTGTATTACTGGCGTTTCAACCCCGAGGATGCTGCTGGGGCCACTGACTCAGCCTACGTCTTGCGTGCAGGTTTGAAGGCATCGTGCGGCATATGGCGATGCATTGCTTTTCGTGACCTGGCTGTGCCTGCAATGGCTGTACATGTACGCAAGCTACAGGTGCACCATGTAAGTATGTACCTCGGTATTTTTGCTGCTGGCATCTCGAAACTCAACCCTCTCCCCTTGACAGCAGCTTTGCCCACACGGTTACACTGGCAGGGTTGCACCTGCTGCATTCCCACACATGTGTACACGTTGGGGCACACAGACGACATCTCACAATCACACACACTCAAAAGTCGACCGCTCGACAGCAGCACGACCGAAGTGCTGGCACATCTGGTTGCGGCATGCAGCCAGCAGGAGAAAGACAACCTTTGAACGACATCTCACCCATCATCATACACTTTGTGCCATCCCTACAGACAGCACACCCTCTACTATACTATACAAAGAGCGGTCCTGGCGAGGCAACCGCACAAGGACTGCAAGCAAACGTCTTGGGCAGTGTTGGCAGAAGGCTACGCAAAATCCGCACATCACATAATGGAAACAAGATGTTGTGCCCAGAATGCATAGACAACCTGCACCAGCTGACCAGCAGCTTGGCTGCGGACGGCTTGGCCAACAAAAGCAAACAACCACTGCCTGGCCCAGGGAAGACGTCGTACCGCAGGCTGCAGCCTTGAGGCCAGTCGCAGTCAACACGACCACCGTACCAGACAGCATGCTGCATGATCATGCACGACAAAGACGCAACCCTACCCCCTACACCCCACGGGAGGGCAGCACAACATGTGCACACGTGGGGCTGGCAACGCCGAAATGAGAGCAAAACATGACGGAGTGTTTCGAACAGGCTGTCCCTGCATGTTGGTCAGGTGCATGGGCCAGTGGGAAGCTGCCGTGCATGGTGCGGCACACGTAGGATCAATGCAAAGGGAGTACCCAGCTGCCACGCCGGCATGCTACCAGAACCAGCCCATCCCCATTACTGCATTCCCAACGTCCATTCAGCAGCGAGCAGATTGGCTGGTGCACAGGCTCGTTGGCCAGGACACACCCCGCCAACTCTGCCCACTTTCGATGTCAGGGCAAGCATCTGCATAGGGCAAGATGTGCGCACTCCTGCTGACAACCCCACCATCGCATCCCAACCACGATACCACACACAAAAAAAACAGAAAGAGTGACGCGCACGGTAACCAACACTGCAAGTACACATCCTAAAGAAAGCACAGCGCCATTGCTGGGCGCCTAGTGATACATGATGCCTCAAAAACACAAAACGATCAGCCTCGCCATGCACTGGGCGTCAGTGGCTTCAGGTGCCCGCGGCTGAGAAGCCCGTGAGCTTGCAGGGCGCACTGCAGCCGCGGAGGACGACCACTTGTCAGCGGCCATGCAGGAATGGGTAACACAGGAAGGAAGCCCCCAACACACCGCCACACTGCATCCACCCACCCACCCACACGCATACCCATCCAAGCCTCAAACCACCCTTCCCCACCAAGGCGACCACTGCACGAGACCAGTGCAGCTTACCCGCACTGCACCCCAAACGGTGGGAGGCTGCCTGGTGCACGGACGGAACCCTGACTGACACACAAATCATGGATATGGTGCATCAGCTCCTGATCCCAAGATCACAGGATAACACATGGGCACGCTTGATGACACTGCCAGCAAACAGCCTTGCATTGCATAGTGATGGTGCACACAGACGGTAACTCTTTACTGCAGGCCCGGCCCTGCCTCACACTCAACTCAGACAAAAGCTCACAGGCTCATGCAGGGCATCGACAACCCATGCAAGCAGCAGAGCATGCACAGCAGTTCTTGCTGAAGTGACAACCTATGCAGCCAGGCATCAGGAACGCCAGGCATGCGCTGGCAACAGCAGCTGATGTAGTCATAGTAGTACCGCGATGACAATGAGCATGCATTGGTGCAAAGCAGCACAACACAAGCGACGCAAAAGCAGACCGCAGCCCATGCTTGGCCACAAGGTATGCGAAAAACAACTCAAGACTCCCCTCAGCCACACAAACTGTAGGCCTTCTTCCTCATGCCATTGCACGATCAGCCAGAAGACCAGGCGCAGCGGTCGGTGTGTGCTGGGCCTCCACCAAGTGCGCCATAGCTACAAATCATACACACGCTCATTGCAGGCAACCCAGGCTCCCATACACAGCTCTCCAGCCAGCGATTGCCGCATCCCACCACACTACTACTCGGAAGAAGAATGCCCACCTGCACGCTGCTGCAGACTGCCCTCACTCCATCCCTCCTGATCAAGCAGAGTAAACGCCGCATCCTCACGACTGCGCATCCGACACCCTTGAAAGAAGCACCGCACAGGTCGTCCGTAGCAGTGCGCACTGGCGAGGAACCTGAAGGGCCCGGACACAAACCGTGTTGGGCCTATATGAGCACGAAGTGGAGGTTCCTCGGCCATACACATGAGGGAGTCCCCAGCGGCCATACAAACAACGCTGCCATGCCTGCATGGCTGATTGTGACAGCACCCATTTTCAAGTATCAGGAAGACCATCCCAGACGCTACTCAAGATACCCTGCAGACCCCATAGCTGAGACAAGACATGCTGCGACCTCCACTCCCTTGCGCCCAGCACAGATGCAACCCTGCTCACACAAGACCCTGTGAATACCAGCTACTGCCCCTACGCTGAGCCAGTGTGGCTACAGACGCCGCTGCAGACAAACCCTCTCCAGCCTCACGCTGTCATTCTTCCCAACCCTGCTGTGTGCTCAGCTGCAGGCCACCATGGTGGTCGCGTTGGGGGACATGAGGTCCTCCTGGTGGTTGTTGGGCATACTGTCGGGGGGGCTGTCGGGGGCCATGGCTGCTGCCATTGCGTTGGAGAAGTCGGAGGCGCTGATGCGCACCACTGGGTGGTGGGGGTGGTGGTGCTCCACAGGCAGCAGGGGCTTGTGGAACTGCAGGGTCAAGAGCAGCAGCAGCACGGAGGGAGGTGCGTACACGTCAATATGTGACCCAACAACTTGTTTTGGCCTTGCCACAACACTGGGCGGAATGCTGCAGCGGCTAAAGCAACCAAGAACAGGAGTAACCATGCTGCTGAGCAAGGACAATGCCTGGGCAACAGGCTGTGCAGTGTGTTCTCACCATCACGAAGCAGGGTGAGCCGAAGGGGTACTCGCTGCCCTGCACTGCCTCCAGTGTGCCGTTGTTGGGGCAGATCTTGAACACGCGCACCACATTGCTGTCCTGGTCGCCCACCACTGCGAAGCGGCCGCAGGGGGCCAGGCCAAAGTGGCGGGGGCACTTGCCGCCGGTCTTCTGGATGCCCACGGGGGTCAGGTGGCCTGTGGTCTGGTCGATGGCAAACACTGCGATGGAGTTGTGACCGCGGTTGGACACGTACACAAAGCGCCCTGCTGCGTCCACCTTAATCTCACCCACGTAGTTGGTGGTGGTGAAGTCCTCGGGCAGGGTGGGGTGGCTCTCCACTGCGCTGATGCGAGGGCGCACCGCCTCGGGCTCACTGCTGTCCACCGCAAACACCTGCACAGACGGGGCACGGCAGTGACACAGTGACACTGGGTCAGCAACAGCGGTGGCCTCACTGCCCAAACATAAGGCTGCTGAGAGAGCGCGCAGCTATCACACATATGTACGGTGCTGCTCAGAACACAGCAACACCTATGGCAGCTTCTACAGCCGCATCCTGCATGCACTCAAGGCCCTGATGAAAGTGCTGATAATAATGTTGCATTGCACACCGTGAGCATGCAGGTTACCAGTTCACGCAGCGCCGACTGCTGTGTAACCGATTGTCCTGGCTGCACCCCCTGCGCTGTTGCTGGGCAAGTGCCACTGCGGTAGGTGAGAATGCAGCTAGGGCTTGGTCCAGTGCTGCTCACTGCTGCCTTGCTGGACCAGTGGTTCACAAACTGACGTTCCGCTGACCTTCGCCTACCAACCCGCCCACCCACGCAGACCCTGCACAACACCCACCTGTACGCGGCTCAGCAGCTCGCAGCCGCTGTAGGCCACTGGCAGCGTGGGGTGGAACACAAAGTGGCGGGGGCCCTCACCAGGGGGCAGGGCCACGTGGCACTGGGAGGTGAGGCGGCCATCCTTGTAGCCGTACTGGTGGATGGCGTTGTCACCCAGATCAGGCACGAACACCCAGTTGTAGCTGGGGTGGAACACGTTGCAGTGGGCGTGGGGCCCGTCCTGGCGGTTGGCCATGTGGTCCTGCACACAGGTGGAGTGCACAGGCAGGCAGCATATGTCAGTGTCACGCGGCTGCTTGCTCTGTGCTGGGTCGAGACGCGTGGTTGTGTTCACAGTCCTGCACGTGCAAGCAGCGGTCCCATCCCCAGAGTCGCAGCCAGCTGGTATGGGATGACAAGCTCTGCTCAAACCCTCCACAACCCTAGACAGCAAACCCTAGACAGCAACACAGGAACCTGCAGGACGGCAGCGATGGCTGCAGGACACTGCCTGATGCATGCTGTCCCCAGCACAAAACCAGCACACAAACCCAGGCCAGCACGCCACTCACCTCCCTGTTCTCCACCTGGCGCCATGCCTCACGGCGGGTCTGCTGGTGCTCCTGCACCACGCGCAGCGGCACTCCTGCAGGGCTGAGCTCCACCACGTTGATGCGGCCGTCCCAGTAGTTGGTGATGACAGCGTGGTGTGCGTACTTGTCAAAGGAGATGTAGCAAGAGGAGCGGCCAGTGAGTGTGACACGGCCCAGCTCCTTCATGCCACCTGTAGTGGGGTCCACCTTGTAGGCGGTCAAGTAACCCTCGGTGTGGATGCACTCGGTCAGCACATACAGCACGCTCAGCGCAGGGTTGGGGTGCATCCTGCAAGGGCAGCAAGGCAAGAAGTGTTGATAAGTAACCTATGCAAAGCTCCAGAGGCTGGCGGCCTGGGCTGCAAGCGCCCTGGCAGCGAGGAAGACACTTCTACTGATCCCAGGCAACATCAGTAGAACAACGTGCTGGACCACAAGGCGGGCATGGGCCTGCTGACCCCTTCATTAAAACTTTTATGGGACATATATAAAGCCTGAGTTCATAGTAGCGCCTCAGCTGCCCCAGCAAGGCGACCCGCAGCTGTTGACTGTGTCGAGATGTTTTCACGGGTTGCGGATCGTGGGCATCAGCACTCACTTCATGAAGGCTGGGTTGAGCACGTTCTCCTTGTGCAGCACCGTGAGCTTTCCGTCATTCCAGCGAGCTACCACCAGCCCATCTCGACTCTCCTCGCCATGAGGCCAGTGGGGCAGCACAGAATAGTTATTGTAGGTACCGATGAAGCACAGGGTGCCGTTGGGGCCGTGGGAAGGCTGCTCTCCTGACCCAAACGTCATTGCGAAGCAAGCGTGCAGGAACTTGGGCAAAAGAGGTGTAAGAAGAGAGCTAGTAAAAGCGTTCGTTCGTCTGAGGGGGGCTATGTAGGGCGGGAGGGACGTGGAAGGCCAGACTTGATGTCGTCTCGACAGATGCTCTAGGGCTCAGAGAAGAGGGTTTGCTTCCGGTAGTTGTTTGGGTGAGAGGAATCAGTGTACTGAGCAAATGATCCTTGGTCGACCTTATGAGAAGCTGGTGACGCGTATCCACCGACACGATTTTGTCACCAGCCCAACAGGCCACACTGGATCTGTCGTAGTCGCATCAGCAGGCTAACCTTCCAGGAGGTTATTCTTCGGAGTACCAGGCTAACCTTCCAGGAGGTTATTCTTTGTACTAAGACCACACCGATCCGCCTGTGAACGATCTGAAGTCTCCAGGGTATTAAGCCATGGCAAATGCAGCAGGCAACAGGTTTTACCTCGGACCAGCCAGGAAGTGCTGTGTGACAGGAGGGACCAGAGGCATCGGTCGGGCCATCGTGGACGAGTTTGTGAGCCTCGGTGCTCAAGTGAGTGGCCTACCAGTTCTGGAATGCAGCAGCTGTACCTCACCTGGCCGATGCATTCTCACTGCAAACCACCCACAACCGCCAGGTGTTCATCTGTGCCCGCAGCGCAGCCGATGTGGAGGCCACGGTGCAGGAGCTGACTGAAAAGGGCCACAAAGTCTATGTAAGTCAGAGCTGCTTGGGCCTGCTGGCTGCTGCTGTTGTGTGCAGAACCTGCCAGCCTGCAACAGCAGGACATCAAGCAAGACCAGTTTGGTGCATTTTTCTCTAGGGCTGGAGGTTGTCGCGTCGCATTCCAATGACTGTTGTTTCACACTTTCCTGGCATTGCGCAGGGGTGTGCAGCCGATCTGTCACAGCCGGAGCAGCGCCAGCAGCTCCTGCAGCAGGTGAGGAGTGAGGCCACACTACTATCAGCAAGCACAGGTGCTCCCCTTCACAAATACTGTACTGTACAAATAGGACAGGTGCTGTCCTGCACAGGCAGCAGCCAAAGTCAAACTATTCCATTATCATGGACGCATGTGCATTGCAATGGGGCAGCAAGTGACTCACTCCGGCAGTGAAGCCACTCTGCCCTATGCACACATGACAGGCGCTGTCCTGCACAGGCACCAGCCAATCCTCAAGTAGTGCACCAGCATGGTCGCATGTGCACCCACTGCCTGTCTAAGCTTCGAACCCACTGCCTGTCACTGCACCATCAGCCTCCATCCTGCATCATCAGCCGGGCCCCCTGAGCACATGGCAGCTGCTGTGCACAAAGGGAGGGCCATGCAGGCAGGTGACCTGGAGTTTCATTGCGTCTCTTGCGAGCTCTGACCAGAAAGAATATGGTGTGCAGTGCATACTCTCCGCAAGCAAGGCAGATTATGGTGTTTACATATGGTGTGCAGTGCATATATGAAGAAGCCTGCACGGTGTAGGCTTTTTCGTGTATGCACTGCACACCATGATCTGCCTTGCTTGCGGGGTGGCGGTTTTTTGGACACTGCAGCCCACTGGTAGGGATGGTCACAGATCCCCTCCCCCTGGCCTTGTCAACCACCATAAGCCGCTTGGCACAACCTCCTCTTGCTGAATCTCCACCCCACAAGCACTGGCCTATTTTCCGCTGCTGCCCACACCAGGTGTCTCAAGCTTTCGACAACGAGCTGCATGTGCTAGGTGGGTGGCGGGGCGTGGCCCTCAACCCTGAACCCCGCTTGGGTCAGCATCAGTCCCCACCACAACCAAACTGCACTGGGTCCCCAGACATGGCTCAGATCTTTCCTTGAAAGCATGCGTGTTGATAGCGTTCACCACAGCTAGCTAGGGCTGCATCCATGCTTGCGCTCAAAATTGTGCAGTCTCAGCGCAGAGCCATGGTGTCCCTTTGTGTGTAGACACAGGGAGTGCATCCAGCCAATGCATGAACCATCCAAGGAGTGTGTGTGTTGCATGGCTTGCCGGTGCTGCTTGTTGCTGCTGCAGTGTGCAATGCGGGGACCAACACTCAGCAGCCCACACTACAGTACACCCAGCAGGTGCGGGGGCATTTGGGCACACAGCACGTCATGATAGGGTGCAGGGGCAGCAGTGCAGACCGCAGGCGCAGGCGCGGGCGCAAAGCAGCAGCTGTTTGATTCTCAAGTGTGTGGCCAGCCAGTGACCCCCCCCTCCCATTGATGCCCCTCACAACAGCAGCAGCATGAGTTGTCCAAGTTTTCACTTGAGGCCAGCCTAGTCGTCAATCAGTTCACCAGACTAAACGCATTCCAGCAGCCGTGCTTTGCCAATGTCCTGTTACCAGGTACACCAGACTGTCCCTCAGAACAGCCCAGCACAGCCAACATTGTTCTGTATCATCAATCCACCTGCAAAACGAAATGTGCCTGCTGATATCACACGTTGTCACACTTTTCTACCTAAATTGTGTGCGCAGGACTATGACCGCATCATGGGCACCAATTTGGAGTCAACCTACACCCTCTGCCAGCTAATGCAGCCCCTCCTGGTCGCAGGAGCAGCAGGACGCCAGCAGCAGCAGCAGCAGCAGCAGCAGTCCCAGCAGCCACTGCAGCAGCAGGGCGAGGCCTCAGCCTCAACCCCACCCTTGGACCCCATCAGTCGGGCCAAGGCTACCCCCAAGGGCGATGCCTGCATTATCTTCATCTCTTCGGTGGCTGGGGGCCCCCTGGCAGGTCGCAGCGGCAGCCTGTATGCAGCCAGCAAGGCGGCACTGAACCAGCTGGCGGCCAGCTTTGCATGCGAGTGGGCGGGGCAGGGCATCAGGGTGAACAGCGTGGCTCCTTGGGTCACCCTCACTGAACTGGGGCAGCAGGTGAGACAAGGGGAGCGCATGTGCTGCCCCGGTGTTTTTCGGCAGAACAGCAGGATCCCGTGATGTAAATATGATCGTGCCGCAACGAATGCACCAACACATGCATGGCACTAGGTCAATGACACGCCTCTGCAATGAACACCCTAAGGGAGGTCCTGTAATAGTTACCAGCTTTGCGTGTGGGCGGGTGGGGCAGGGCAGGGCATCAGGGTGAACAGCGTGGCACCGTGGGTCACACTCACTGAGCTTGGGCAGCAGGTGAGACATGGGGAGCGCATGCCGCGTGGTTTATCAGCTGTTGATGCTGATGTTGCCGCAAGGAATGCACCACACAAGCATGACATTTGGTGACTGACACGCCCCTGCATTGAGCCAACTAAGGGAGGTCTTGTACTGATTACCAGCTTTGCATGGGAGGGGGGGGGTAATGGCAGGGCATCAGGGTGAACAGCGTGGCAGTTTTGGGTCACACTCACTGAACTGGGGCAGCAGGTGCGGCATCGGGAGCACATGGGGGGGGGGGAGCAGCAGTCGACAAGTGAGGAGTGCATACTGGTGACGTATCAGGAACAGCAGGCTTTAGTGAGCGAGATGAGGCAGCTCTCCCACACCGCAGCACCCTAATGATCAAAGCACCCCCCCCCCCCCCCCCCCGGCTTTCACCACAGCTGCTTTAAAGCAGGCTGTGGTGAACATCATGTCTCTGAGGGATGTGACTGAATCAATATGTCAGCAGCACTGCTAAGTGCCAGTGCAGGTCGTTTCTGGATGGCCGTTGATGTGGATCATGCTAACGGCCATCCAGATATAACCTGCACAGGCTCTTAGCAAGGCTGCCGTCAGTTTGGATCAGTCGCATCCCTCTAGGCCACAACACCGGCGCCTCAAGCCCCACTCCCTCACCCAGCATTTCATGGCTGCTGCTGCTGCTGCTGCTGCTGCTGCTGCTGTTGCTGTCACTGCACCACTTCCACTGCACCTTCAGAACCTGAAGGACCCTGCTGCAGTGGATCGCCTGCTGTCGCGCACACCCCTGGGTCGCCTGGCACAGCTCACTCCGCGTCTCACTACTGCTGCTGCTGCTGCTGCTGCTGCTGCTGTAACTGCACCTTCAGAACCTGAAGGACCCTGCTGCAGTGGATCGCCTGCTGTCGCGCACACCCCTGGGTCGCCTGGCACAGCCCCAGGACGTGTCCGGCATCCCACACCAGTCCAAGGACCCCCCCCCCCCCCCCCCCCCCCCCCCCGCGGTGAACGTAGCTCCCTAAGCTACCCTCACCGCCCCAACTCATGCTACCCTCGCCACTCATCCCGCTGCTGCTGCTGCTGCTGCTGCTGCTGTCTTCGCACCTTCAGAACCTGAAGGACCCTGCTGCAGTGGACCGTCTGCTGTCGCGCACACCCCTGGGCCGCCTGGCACAGCCCCAGGACGTGTCTGGCATTGTTGCTTTCCTGGCTGGCCCTGCTGCAGGGTTCATCACTGGGCAGACCATCGCAGTGGACGGAGGGTATAGCGTCATGGGCTTCTGGTAGTGGTGCCAGCTGGTGCTGTTGTGGTTCACCACAACCGCGCTGTTGCGTTATGGCCTATCTGTCAGTGACAGGGCAGAAGAGGGTGGGTGGTTTTGATATGGCTTTAGGTTGTCAGTGTGGGCAGTCTAGGTGGGCTGAGCAGGTGTAGTTGGCTGCTATTGGCAGGGGCACGTTAGAGTTGACTGCTAGTGGTGGAATTTATTTGCACCTCATGTCCCTCCATCACTGTGTGCCACACCAACAGTGCAGGGTGTTTGTGATCATGGCTGATGTTGTGTTTGTGGGTCGCCCCGGCACAGCGCTGGCCGTCCATGCAGCTGCCTGTGCCAGGCTACCCTGCTGTTGTTTTTGATGTGAGTGCGATTGTAACACATCATGTCACGATCAGTAACATGAGCATGGCCGTACTGTGGGTGTGAGGCTCTGTTGGAGCAGCAGTTGTGGGGGGCCTCTTAGCCACAGCTGCTGCTGCAGCCACCGCAGCAGCAGGGCCGTATGCACAAGTACGGTTTGATTGCACGGTACAATGGCCAAGGGGCAGGTTCATAGTGCAGCAACTAGAGTTCCATGTTGGTGACCAGAAGTCCCCTCCACCCTCTACTTCTTGTGCACGCTGAGTGAAGCTCCTGCTGCTGCCTCTGCACATATGGTGACATATAGAAGCACAAGCAGCTCTGCAACTATGCGCCATCGTCGCTCAAGCCTGAAACAAGCCTGAGGGAGTAGTTGCTGCTTGGCTAATCTGACATCCACGTCGATGGTCGAGGCGTTGAACGCTTTAAAAAACTATTCAAGCCCGCGGGTTAGTTTTGGTCAGGCACAAGACTGCAATGAGCGTCGGCAAGTGGCATCATACACGTAGCTGTCCGTTGTGTCATTGTTGCGAGATAGTTGTTCCTGGGCCCTTTGGTCGCGTGATTCCTGGTGTACACGGTGATACACGCAGTGCAGAGTCTTACAGAGCCTGCTGCATTGCTGAACAGCGCTCTTCTTCTTCCGTTGTTTTGGCCTCAACGACCACCACCCTTCCTGAAGACAGCTGTTGCTGACTAGTCGACATTTGGCCTGCTTTGGTGTAGCAGAGCGTCTGCTGGCCAGGCAATCCTGCCAGAATGGCTGGCGTGCTGCAATCCATCAGTTTGGCAGCTTCAACAGCTTCCACAGCTGAGATCGTCATCGTGACAGCTATCAGCGTATCTCTGGCGCTTTTGCTGTATGTTCTCCAGAGGTGCGTTGGAGGGAACCCAGTCACTGTTCGTCCCGACTGACTCCTCGGCTGGAGCAAGAGTTGACGAACAGCAGTGGGCCAGATTGAACCAAGGCCGCCAAGCATCGCACCATACATATCAGCATATAGTCAACATGTAATTGAACGTTGCGATACGCCCACGCGGCAGCAGTAGCCCCAAAGCCCTGTCAACAGCAGCAGCAAGCAGCAACACCATCAACACCACCATCAGCAGGTCCAGCATGGGAGCCAGTAACCCTTCTCATTATTCCTCAAAGCAGCTAAACACGCATCATAAACCCTTCCATCACCCTGCAGGCGTCCCAGTTATGACCTGGATAAGATGCCGGGTCCCTGGCGCAAGGCCATGCCTGTGGTGGGCAACATCCTGGAGTGCCTCAGGCCAGACTTCCACAGAGTCATCCTCAAGTGAGTGAGAAGCAGCTGGTAACATTGGGGCTGCAGCAGCTTGTGGAATGTACAGTACCCACCCCACCCCCACCCCACCCCCCGGGGGTGGGCCACCAACTTTCACAGAGTCATCCTCAAGTGAGTGAGAAGCAGCTGGTCACACATGACGTTGGGCCTGCAGCAGCTGGTGGAGTGTATGGCACAGTTGTAAGGGTGGGGGTGGGGGGTGGGTGGCGGGGGACAAGGGGGGGGGGGGGTCACCACCCCATGTGAGCGTCCCCCAGCTGCCAAAGAGTCTCATTGAAGTGGCATCCCTGTGAATGCAAGGACATGTGTCTCGAGGAGTGCTGGACATGCAGCAGGGTGAGGAGCGTACAGCATGGGCGGGGGGGGGGGGGGTGGAGCTGTGAGACCTGCCGCAGAAACAGAGGGGGGCGGTCAAGCAGGGTGGGACCGCCGCACTTTCATCGATTAAATGACTGCGGCGCTGATTGGGCAGGATGGGGTGGCAGGGGGGGGGGCTTGGGGGCAAGGGAGGGGCAGAGCGAAGACGTCGACCTGAACATGCAGTGTGTTCAGCTGTGCAGTCTGACATTTCTAAGAGGCAGCTTTACTGCTAGCCTGCGCTACAACATACATAGTAGGGGTTTGCGCTTGGAGGGTTTGATCAGACAGCCATGATTGCAGCAGCAGCATCAGCAGCAGCAGCAGCAGCAGTCTCCGGCAGAGGCCCCAGGCAGTGTTTCCTGGACACGCATGTGCAGCGGCCAGGCAACAGCAGCAACAGCGGCAGTCAGCAGCATCAACAGTAGCAGCCACAACAGCAACAGCCGCCGCAGCAGCGGTAGGTACAGCAGCTGGAGCCGGGACCGACCGCTAGCCGCAACACAGCATCTGCCCCAGATGCCAAAGGTACAGCAGCCACCCCACGGCAGCCGCAGCAGCAGCTACAGCAGCTTGTCATCTCTTTACCGCACCCCCAACATGATGCCGTGACCATTGCTGTCATTGCCCTGCATCCACGATTGGAACCAACCTCTCCATACCCCCCCCCTCTCTCTCTCTTGTTTCTCCCTTCCCGCTCCACAGCTGGGCCGATGAGTATGGCGGCATCTACCGCATGAAGTTCCTGTGGCAGGACTGTATCATCGTGACTGACCCCCCCCCCCCCCCCCCCCCCCCCCCACCTCTCCACATTCAGCCTTGTGCCCGTTGCTTTTCCGAACTGACACATCACTGCATGAGCGCCCGAACCAACCTGTCCCCCTCTGTCTCCCCCCCCCCCCCCTGGTTTCGCGCGTCTATTCACCCCTGCAGCTGGGCCGATGAGTATGGTGGCATCTGCTGCATGAAGCTCCTTTGGCAGGACTGCATCATCGTGACTGCCCTCCCCCTTACATCCAGCCTTGTGCCCATTGCTTACCCACTCACACATCACTGCATGAGCGCCCGAACTAACCTGTCCCCACCCATCTCCCCCCCCCCCCCCACCCCCACCCCCCCATCTCTTTCCTGTTATCCTTTGCAGCTGGGCCGATGAGTATGGTGGCATCTACCGCATGAAGTTCCTCTGGCAGGACTGCATTATCGTGACTGACCCCCCTGCCCTAGCAGCCATCATGGGTCGTGGTGAGGGTTCAATGGACAAGGCTCACGTGGCCTATGCCCCCATCAACAAGATGTGTGACCCACACGGCAGTCCCAACCTGCTGACATCAGCAGCGGATGATAGCTGGAAGGCTGTGCGCAAGGCGGTGGCAGTCAGTTTCAGCGTGCAGGTGGGTGCTTTTGAGGGGCTGGGGGGGGGGGGGGCGTGGTGCGTTTTGTGGTGGATAGTCAGGGGGCAAGGGGGTGTTCAGAAGCCCTACGAACAGACTGGTTCCTTTCCTAGGGTCAAAAATGGCTGGGGATGCCTAGTTCCTAGGTTAGCTGGTTCCTAGCCCTGCCCCTGCCTTCCTAGCCTTTTCCACTAGGAAAGGGCACCATTCTGCTAGTTTTCACTCGGTTCCTGGGGTTGGCACCTAGGATCCTGTGTTTTGGGCCTAGGAACTGGGGCCTGCCCTGGAACTGGTTCCTGGCTCTAGGAAGCTAGTAATCAGCTGGTAGGGCAGTTCCTGGGCACTGGCAGGGGCCATTTCCTGGGCCGTTCCTAGGGCTTGCCATGGCAATCCAAGCTGCTGCCTAGCACAAGTGCAGGCTCAATCTGTGCCTGTAAACCATCGTAGAACATAGTTTACCATGAAGCAGCACATGACACAGCTCACACAGCTCGCACTGGTGAACCCCATGTATGAGTGTGCCCAGACACAATACAACGCAAGTCCAACATGAGTCAAAAGGGAATCCATCTATCAGCGGCGCATGGGTGATCAGCACTTGCATCTGTGTGCATGGTGCACAGGCAGCTTCACTGGGGGCTGTTGCCTTGTGTACGTGGCCTTCTGGTCCCATAGTATTGTCTTGCCCCTCTTGTTGCCAGAGGGGCACAATTGCACTTCGGCATCCCACTGCAGCTGCTGGTCTTCCATCCTGACTTCTGCAAGCACCTGACTTCTGCAAGCACAATGTAGCCAACCAGCACCTGCTGTTGCAAGCAGACAGCCAGCCCAGCACAGCATGAACACTGCTTGAAGCAATCAAAATCACAACACACCACTATCAGTCAAAAGCCAAGGGCCAACAGAGTGTGATGACTGGTCCTACTGCCCACCATTCAAGTACAATTGGCAGTGCACCTTCTGTGCCTTGGTCTTAGCCTTAGCGCATGCGCTGGAAGCTACCACCTTATGCTTGCTGCTATCATGGGCTCGCTGCAACCCGCACCAGCAGCACATGCGCCATCTCCGCAATCGACAGGGGCTGCCCGTTGTTGTCAACCACCCGCCGCTGCTGCGCTGTTGAGTGGCGAGGCTGCATCACCGGCAGGATGCTGCAGATCGGCCTGCAGCATGCTGGGGTTCCCATAAGCAGGTAATTACCTGCTGGGGCATCTGTGCTGGGGCAGCTGGGCGCTGATGGCTTGGCAGGTGCTTCCTTGGACAATGGGACGGGCTTGGTGGGTGCAGCGTCCTTGCGGGCAGTTGACTTGGCAGAGTGCGCAACTGAAGACAGAAAACACCATAGCACAAGTGAAGAGCAGCATGCAAGCATCAGGCATGTGGCAGGGCATTTGTGTCATGTACAAGCTGGTCGCGCTGCAAAAACATCAACAAGGTGTGTTAACACACAAGCTCCTTTTTTGAGTGCAAAGTTGCAGCCAGCACACCGTCACACAACCCCAGGCCTTGCATGCAGAACTAACAGTCGCAGTGCTGCACTCAGCACTGACTGCAACTGCTCATAGAAGTGGTGGACGCTGGCTACTGACACTGCCTTGCCAAGTAGTTTCAGCAGCTGCTCAGCACCAAACGTGAATTGTGCCACCTGAAATGTAAGATGGTGTGCATGAACACTGCTTGAAGCAATCAAGAGAAACTTTAGCTATAGATGCTGGATGGAAGATGACTGCTAAGCTGAATAGGCAGCTGTGCATGCAGTACTCAGCACAGTGCAAGCACCCACCATCTCAGCTTGGCGGCATCCAGCTGCTTCTCTGTGCTCCGGGTTGTCCGCTGGACTGTCTGTCAGGGCCCCTGGTTGAAGAGCTGTTCACCCTTTCAGCCGTGGTTAGCCAGAATCCCTCCTGCAGTGACGGGGAGCGCTGCTGCTGGCCAGTATACACCAGCTCTGCCCACTGCGGCTGTTCCTTGTTGATTGCTGCCATAAAATCTTCATGATTCATTGATACGCTGCCTGACAACATCTCCTGAATGCTGTCCAGCTTTGTTTGGCGGGCACCACCAACAGTAGCAACTGCCAGCAACACCTGTGCATGTTGAGCCACCGTGAAGACTCCGGAAAAATGATTCGAGACATAAGAGTTCGTTCTTGCACCATCACTCTCACCATACAGCGATTTGATCGGAAGCTGCTGCAAGACGAGTTGCAACCGTGCTGTGCTGGACTGATCCCAGGAGAACAACTGAACCAAGGCAACAGGACTGGATAGAACGTTTTGTGAAGCAGTGGTGGATCTGAGTGTTGCTGGTGAATCCAGCCGTACAGTGGTGCCCACAGCTGTAGTTGCAGACTGCAACTTGCAGTAACTGCTGTTGTGACACATGGCCCATGTGACATGGGGTGATTGCTGCACAATTGCAGAGGGGTGAAGACACCAGGGCAGTGTGATTGTATTCGTCGAAGACATGAACGTTGGTGAAGGTCTGAACACGTTGAAGGGCAAGAATCCTGCAGAATGCCCCCGCCCCCTGCCCCCCCCCCCCCCCCCCCACACACACACACACCCCGCCTTGCCAACATTCAGTGACCGAGCGCCACACTACATGATCAGTGGCAGAAGCCTACAGGGGTGCAGCAGAAATAGGCTATATACCCATAGCTCAGATCACGTGTGGCTGGGGACTTGCAGGACGCCTGGCCCACACTGTGATAGCCCACCGCACGTGCAGGTGTGCGTGCAAGGCGCATTTTTGTTGGCCCTACCGCCTGTCAGGTGCAGGGGTCAGGGACAGGGTGACATGTTGTGTAAGCTGCCTACATCAATACTACCAGGACTGCCACATCAGTTCTGATAAGTGGTTGCATTGTTGAAGGCGTGGAACCTGCTGTGGCAGTTTGCGGCTGACACTTTGGCACCCTGATGTGCTACATGAATCACCCTCCGTGTTAGTAACATCTAGCATCACTTCCATGATCAGCGTCCATAGTGCCATCACACGTCATAACACAGCACAGCACACAGCAGTACCAGCTGCCAGACTGGTTCCCAGGCTGGTTCGTGGGCGGTTTCTACGCAAGGTACTAGCCTGGTTCCTGCTACATCCACCCTAGGAAGCACCCTAGCCCAGGTTCCTGGGTCCTAGGGCTGGGAAAGGCGGCAAATGTACAGGAACTAGCCCATTTCCAGCCTTTCCCAGGCTAGGAAAGGAAACAGTGTGTTGGTAGGGAAGGGGAGTTGTTCAGAAGGGGAGTGAAGGGAGGCAGGGGGATGCTTTGTGCACTTGTGTGGTATGAGCGAGAGGAAGGGGGACAGCTGGAAGGCTGTGCGCAAGGCGGTGGCAGTCAGCTTCAGTGTGCAGGTGGGTAAATGGTCGGGGAACATGGGGTTTTGAAGGGGTGTGTGTGGACAAGAGAGGTTGTCAGACGGTAACAATGGGTTCGATATGCAGGAAGAGAGGCTGGCGGGGGGGGGGGGGTACAAGTGTGTGGTTGTGGCAGGAGCAGTGAGGATGGCAGCTGAAAGAGGGGCAGGGGCGCAAGACGGCAAGAGCGTGAGCCAGGGCGAGGGGGGTTGCACGCTGTATGGCAACAGATGAGGGACACAAGACTGAGGCTGCATGCTCTGCAACATCTCTTGCTATAGCATCATTGCTGCTGCTGCTGCTGCTGCTGTTGTTGCAGAATATCAAGAAGAAGTTCCCCTGGTGCTGCAGCGTGTGAACCAGCTGGTCGACAGGATCCACGCCCAGGGTGCATCAGCCTCCATCGATGTGGATCAGGCGGCACTCAGGGTGACACTGGACATCATTGGACTGGTAGGTTACGGCTGAGTGTGTGTGTGAGGGGGGGCGGGGGGCAGAGTCAAGATGCTGAGGGAGAGTGCCTGCATCGGAAGGGGGGGGGGGGTTGGGGGGGGGTGATGCATGTAGAAAGAAACCAGTACATCAGCAACGTGAGATTTACGCCCAGGGCGCCTCAGCCTCCATTGACGTGGACCAGGCGGCTCTCAGGGTGACACTGGATGTCATTGGACTGGTAGGAGCAGCTTGGGGTGGGGGGGGGGGGGATGGTAAGGGGGTTAACACAGGATGCTTTGGGGGAAAGCCTCTGCTGGATGTGGGGTAGGGGGGGGGGAGACATTGGTTGGGGTGGGGGATGCATCAGGAGGGAAAGCAGCCATCCAGCAACATGACTTGCAACAGCTGCTGCTAGAGACAAAGCAGCAGCAGCATGTTGTGGGAGTGACACACTTCAGCTGTAGCAGCAGTATGCCAACATCACCCAGCGCCGCTGTTGATGCACCTCTTCTGCCTGCGGTTGAGCACGCCCCCACCCTTCCTGCTGCCCCTCCTCCTGCTGTTGACTTGTTTCTTCTCCCCCATGAGCCTCTGGCTCCCTTGTGAGTTGCTCACATTTTTTGCGGAGACAAATTACTGTAAATGTGACCCTGTTACTCTTTTCGCTTCTTCCTTTCCACCATCCCCACAGGCTGGCTTCAAGCACGACTACAACTCCGTCTCCCAGGACATCCCGCCCTACGACCACCTGCTGCGCGTGCTGCCCCGCTGCTTCACGGAGGTCATGCTCCGCGTCGCAAACCCGCTGCGCCCGATTATCCCATCGGCCTTCAAGAACGGCCCCAAGGGCAGTGCGGCATTCGTCGCATTCCAAAAGGAGATGTCGCGGCTGTTGGACGAGATCGCGGCGCTGCCCGAGCTTCCCGCCGACGACACGGACATCGGCACGCAGCTGGTGCGCGCGATGCGGGCGCATCCCGAGATCAGCCGCGACCGCGTGCTTTCCGAGATCGGCATCCTGTTTGTGGAGGGCTTCGAGACCACGGGTGAGCTGCTGCTGCTCATTGTGTCTGTTTCTTTCAAAGTCGTTCACATCAAAGGCGGGAGGGGAGAGGTTGAAGCAACATCATGTTGGTGAGTTACCACTACAGCATGCTAGTGAGCGACATGACTAATCAGGGGTTAGGAGGAGTACTGACGAGTGGGCTGCAGGGGCTGTCTACGTGAGCTTGCACATTGTGCTGGGATTGTTTGAGCAGCTAAGCATCCAATGTCTGGGGTTAGCACAGGTGCACAGAGAGCTGGTGGATGATGCGTCAAGCTCCAAGAACACGCGCGACGCGTTCAGAGAGCATGACGCACTCATGCACCCACTCTTTTTGCACCTGTGCTGGTACCCAAATGTTCAAAGCTTAGCTCATGGGCAATCTTGCGTGTCTGTGGACTCGGCCCGGTCCGGTTGAACACCTGTGCGCAAAGGGTGAATCTAAGTTTTGCATTCATCAGCAAATTGGCAAGCCACCATCTTACCATCCACCCTTCCCAAAGCACCACTGGCTACACTACCAGGTGGACGCTGTTCAATTGGCCAAACGTTCAGGAGCAGGTGAAAGAGGAGCTGCACAAGGCAGCCCTTGCACCCATCCCACTACCTCCTGCACCTCCTTGAAGCTGCTGCCCCCCTGTGGCATCTGCATTGGCTGTGGCTCAGCCAATGTAGCTGTTTCGGTTTCCACACCCTCTTACTTGCACCCTTCCTTCCCACCCGCCACCCCCACCCTCTTCGAGCAGGTTGCCGATGAGCTCAACAAGGCCTGCTGGTCTACCACTGATGCTTGCCTCTGCTTTTATTTTCAACTCCCCAGGTGCCCCTGTGACTGGTACACACCCTTTGACTCCCCCCCCCCCCCCAACACACACGCTTACCCCCCCCCCCCCCATCAACCCCCTCCACCACCTCAGGCCACACCACCAGCTGGACGCTGTTCATCATCGCCACCATGCCCCGGGTACAGGAAAAGGTGGCCGAAGAGTTGGACAAGGCTGGCCTGCTGGTCAAGCCAGGCTGCCCCCCACCCCGCTATCACATGTACCTCCCCCCCCTCCTTCTGCATCTGCATCGGCTGTAGCTTGTAGCTGTCTCTACCTCCACACCCTGCACCTCACTTCTCCGTCCTCACCCCCCCCCCCCCTTCACAAACTGGTCACACCCCTGCCACAGGCCACACCACCAGCTGGACCCTGTTCAACATCGCCACCATGCCAGCAGTACAGGAGAAGGTCGCAGAAGAGCTGGACAAGGCTGGCCTGTTGGTCAAGCCCGGCTGCCCCCCACCCCGTGAGCTGCAGTGGGAGGACCTCAAGGCGCTGCCCTACCTCACTGCGTGTGCAAAGGAGGCGATGCGCATGCTGCCGGTGGTGTCTGTGATGGGGCGCGCACCCAACAAAGACATGAAGATTGGCCCATACATGGTGCCTGCAGGTGTGTGTGTGTGGGGGGGGGCTTGGGTTAGGTGTGTGCATGTGTTGTGTGTGTGTGGGGGGGGGTAGGTGTGTGTGTGTGTGTGTGTGTGTGTGTGTGTGTGTGTGTGTGTGTGTGTGTGTGTGTGTTGTGTGTGTGTGTGTGTGTGGTGTGTGTGTGTGTGTGTGTGTGTGTGTGTGTGTGTGTGTGTGTGTGTGTGTGTGTGTGTGTGTGTGTGTGTGTGTGTGTGTGTGTGTGTGTGTGTGTGTGTGTGTGTGTGTGTGTGTGTGTGTGTGTGTGTGTGTGTGTGTGTGTGTGTGTGTGTCGGCAGGGGGGGGGTGCAGGTGTGACAGATGGGGCGCGCACCAAACAAGGACATGAAGACTGGCCCTTACATGGTGCCCGCAGGTGGGTGTGCTTGTTTGTGTTTGTGTTTGGGGGGGCGGGGGGGGGGGGGGGGCAGGGGGGGTGTCATCAGAAGGACATGAGGTTGGTCCGTACCCAGCGACTGCAGGCAGCTGTGTTGACGCGGGCCGGGGGGGGGGGGGGGAGTCGGAGGACCTGAAAGCCCTGCCCTACCTCACTGCGTGTGCAAAGGAGGCCATGCGCATGCTTCCCGTGGTGTCTGTGATGGGTCGCGCACCCAACAAATATATGAAGACTGGCCCTTACATGGTGCCCGCAGGTGTTCACACCAGTTCTGTTGCTGCGGGTTTGCGCAGTCCTGAGCATTATTGCATCCCAGTGTGACGCACAGGACCATTTTCAGCAGGCGCAAACCCCACTTGCAAACTTCTCCAGTGGGCGTCAGCACACAAAGGGGTGTCAAATACATACTTCCAGTCCTGTGCCCTGCAACTGGTTGCCACCTATTACTCCCTGCAGGATTGCTGGTGGGCACACTTCTTGAGTGTGTTCCTCCATTTCACTTTCTGCCTGCCGGGCTGTTTGCTTGCGTCATCTCTCTGACTGTGGCGTCTCTCCTGCTGCAACCACTGGCACGCTGGTGGGCACGTCCCTTCATGCCCCCACCCCCTCTAAAGCATCCTGCAGGGCGTGTAAACACAAGGGGCTATACAAACTTCCTCACACTTCCTGTCTTCCTGCCCCCTCCCTGCAGGCACCCTGGTGGGCACGCCCCTCTTTGCCATTCAAAACACCAAACACAACTGGGAAGAGCCCAAGGTCTTCCGCCCTGAGCGCTGACTGGGCGTCCCCATCGAGTGCTTCCTCCACCCCCCTCCCCTCCCCGCGCCCCTGACACCACTTCCTGCCCCGCCCCCTCACAGCAACCTGCAGGGAGTGAACACATACTGTTACTTGGGGTTTTGTAATGTCTCATCAAGTTTGCTGTCTTTCCACTTTCCCTGCAGGCACGCTGGTGGGCACGCCGCTCTTCGCCATCCAAAACACCAAGCACAACTGGGAGGAACCCGAGGTCTTCAGACCCGAGCGCTGGCTCGGCGTCCCCATCGAGTGCTTCGTATACAACAGCAAAGAGCAGCACGCACCGGCGACCTGGCCGCCAGCAGCAGCGCCAAGCGCGGCATTACCTTCATGCCTTTCAGCGAGGGCCCGAGGAACTGTGTGGGACAGTCCCTGGCCAAAATGGAGGTCATCAGCCTGCTGGCTAAGCTGCTTGCTAACTTCAGGATTGAGCTGACTCCGGAGATGGGCGGGCGCGACGGCGTGCGCTCGCGGGAGAGCACACACCTGACCCTGCAGTCGGCGGGGACGCAGGGCATCCGCTGCCATATGTACCCCCGCGAGCAGGACGTTGCTGCTGCTGCGCAGTAAGCAGTACGTGCAGCAGCAGCAGTGGCGGCAGCAGCAGTCGGCGTGGACGCAGGGCATTCGCTGCCACATGTACCCCGCGAGCAGGAGGTCACGGCGCAGTAAGCAGCGGCGGCGGCAGCAGCTGCCGGCAGTGGTGGCAGCAGCAGCAGCAGGGGGACGCAGGGCATCCGCTGCCATATGTACCCCCGTGAGCAGGAGGTCGCTGCACAGTAAGCAGCGGCGACAGCAGCTGCTGGCAGTGGTGGCAGCAGCAGGATGCGAGGCATGTGCTGCCATATGTACCCCCGCGGCCAGGAGGTGGCGGCGCAGTAAGCAGCATGCTACCAGCACGGCAGCAGCGGTGGTGATGTACTGCGCAGTCAAGCAGCACGTGCAGCAGCAGCGGTGGCGGCAGCTGCAGCAGCAGCAGCAGCAGCGGGGACGCAGGGCATCTGTTGCCATATGTACCCCCGCGGCCAGGACATTGCTTCGCAGTAAGCCGTTCTCGCCGCAGCGGTGGCGGCAGCAGCAGCACGCAGCAGCTGCAGCAGCAGCAGTGGCAGCAGCAGCATGTAAGCAGGGCATCCTCTGCCATATGTACGCCCGCGTCCAGGACATTGCTGCGCAGTAAGCCGTTCTTGCCTCAGCGGTGGCGGCAGCAGCTGCAGCAGCAGCAGCGGGTATGCAGGGCATCCTCTGCCATCTGTACCCCTGGGACCAGGGGGTCGCTGCGCAGTAGGTACTACCATGCAGCAGCAGCAGTGCATTTGCAGTGGTGGCAGCAGCACCAGCACCAGCAGCAGCAGCAGAGATGCAGGGCTGGGACCAGGAGGTTGCTGCGCAGTCAGTGTAGGGTATGGCTCGTGAGCGATGTACAGTTAGTGTACAGGGTGTGCTTGCGGGTATACTAGGGTTTAGGGTGTAGGGTTTAGGGTTCCTAAAGGTTTTCCTTTAGGGTTCCTAGTCCTAAACCCTAAACCCAGTCAGTGTACAGGGTGTGCTTGTGGGCATACTAAGCTTCGTGGAACCTGGGTGTGTAGCTTTGTTGAGGGGTTGGGCTGGGTAGGTAGGTAGGGGTCTGTGTGAGGGACGTGATCCATTTGCGCCTTGCTGGCGTGTTGCATGGTGTCCTGCTCAGTTGCAGAGAGCCTGTCCTGCACTGCGCTAGTGCTGACAGCAACTGCACTGTAGTAGTGGAACCCTAGCAGCAGTAGGGGTTCCACTTGAGTCGTTGAGCTCCTGCCCCCTTGGATACGGCATCATTCGTTCATCCAAGTCACAAACACACCCATCGTGTGATCCACCTGCAGCCGCCACAGTGTGTATGGCCTTGTTTCAAGGCTTGGGTTTAGGGTAGGGGTTTGGGAAAATTAAACCCTAAACCCTAGAGTTCTTGAACAGTGGCCAGGCAGTGCCGGCCTGTATGCAAGACTGCGGTGCATCGAAGCGTCAAGACAGCTTGCCTTACTGAACAGAAATGCACTGGGTGCTTGCTTGCTGCTTGTGGCCTGCATGTCTCAGATCCAAGCAGTTGCGCCAGCCAGCCATGGTACTTCTCATACATATGTATCGAGCGCACTCTCACACCACATGGTGTGTAGCAGCTGTGTCGTTGCAAAGCACCTCCCGCTGTGGGAGGCTTATTGAGTGGTGGAAGGATTTAGCGCCCTGTGCAGCAATGTGGGCATGTGCGTGGGTGGGTGCAAGGGTGTCTGAGGGCAGGGGTTATGAGGCCTGTTGGATAAGAGCAGTGTGATCACTCTGCAAGTGGTACCTGAAACGATGTGCATCCTGCAATAGGAGATGCCGCAGCACAGCATGCATCTGTTGCGGGCGTGCTTTGAACGCCACGGGTTTGGGTGTGTGACCGTGTGATCGCTGTTGTGTGGTGATGAATATCGACTGAAGCCCTCTGCAGGTGCAAGCCCTGTGTAGTGTTTGTGCCTATGCCTGTGTGTGCCCATGTGTAGGGATGTTGAGGGCGTAGACGTAGGTCCCTCGCCGTAGGTGTCTACGGGGTAGAATACGCGGTAGGTGCGTGATGGCCCCGTAGTGGGGGCCGTAGGCACCTACGGCAGTTGCGGCCTGCACCTACGGTGTGGGACCTACGTATATGGGCCATGTGTACCTGGTATGTTGCTTGTAGTGGTCAAGGTGAAGTGTCTCTGACTTTGCTAGTGTAGTCTGTGTGAAGAAGACAGTGCATTTGCCGCCAACAGCCGCTGGTAGTAGGTTGCACATGGCATGTGTGGCACACAGTATGTCGACACAGTGTGTCGACTCGAGGTACGGGGGATCCATGATGCATCAGTGTGAGGGGTGGGCTCACGGGCCTTGCTGCTTCCTTGTTCATGGGCTCCACTTGGGTGTCCAGCGCAGCAAGTCTGCAGTGTTTTTGCAAGAGAGGTGTAGCCCATGCTGAGTCAGAGTGTGACTCGCAGCCTGCGAGTGACTGAGTGTGTGGTGGCGCATTTTGGTGGGGTATGGTGAGTGTCTTATGAGCCTGTGGGTAACTGTGTTGCCTCCACATATGCATTTGTGAGGGTGTGAATGGCAGGCTTCCCGCATAGATGCCACTGCAGACCTACAAAACAGCCACACAGGCAACACTGGTTGATTCAACCCATGCATGATTGATTCAGACGGAACAAGCCTGGCTGTTTCAACCCTTGTCTGAATGATTCAAACGGAGCGAACAAAGGCGACTGTTCGACGCTGCATTGAATCAATCCCGTTGAGGGGCAGTCGAATCAACCCAGTTGCTACACAACAGTTGAATCAACTGAATCATCAACCGGATTGAAACATGGCCGGTCGATTCAGCCGGGTTGACGCTCGGCGGTTGAATCGGCCCGTTGACGCCCGCTGTTGATTCAGCCGCACCCGCTCAACCCGGTTGATGATTTCGTTGAATCAACCGCGATTGAAACAGTCGCCGGAAGCATTGAATCAACGCCCCCGAAATTACCGACGGCGGTTGCAGGATGGAGGGAGGCTGGCTGTCGAGTTGTGCTGCCAGCCTTCTGAGGATTCATGTATGAATATTCATGCATGAATCTTCAGAAGGCATATGCCACTTTGTTGAAGGAAGACCTTTTTCTGGCAAGGTTTATGGGCGCAACGCTTACGGCTTGCTGTGACTTGAGTGGCTCGAATCCATGGGAGCTTGCCTTTGTACTGCAATACAGTCATTCAGCCTTGCGGCTGGAAAGGCCACCGCTGCTAGTTTGTCCTGCAGCATCCCTTTCTTTGTTGGTCGCAACTTCCACACTTGGCGTGTTGAAATGCAGTCTTCTGGTAGTGCTAGTAACATCTATGTCTGATGCTCAAGTTTCAAGTGAGATGCACGGGCGCTCGTCGTGTGCAAGGGGTCTGTATGCATGTGACAGGAGCACTACAACACAGTAGCACAAACGAGTCACCCTGAGGGTACTGCTACATCCAGCCATTTGTGACTGCAACCATGCCACAGGTCCTAGCAGTAGGCAGGCACTGATTGCCGCATTCGTGCATGAGCCAACACACACCTCTCCTTTCTTACAGAGCCTCCATACAAGCATGCAAACAGTAGTAGTTGCAACCATGCATGTGCACTCGGTGTCACAGTGTGTGGCATACGGCCCTGCCACAGAGTCATAAGGACAACACTACAGGAGCAACTTCAGCTGGCACAGTGCAGTGTGCAATCATGACAGACTACAAACCCACACTGTGCATAAGATGATGATGAACCTTTACCGGCAGCAGTGCAGCAGATGTAGAGCATCCACGACGGGTGCACCCGAGAGGCCGTGCCGCAAGCAAATCAAGGGTGCCAGGGTGCCCATGGTGGAAACCTGATGAAAGTAGGTGCATGTCGCGGACCCCCACCGGCTGGCCGCACACGCAACAGCCGAGTGAACCCAGCTGCCGGCAGCCCAAGGCAGAGCCTCACACCGATGGGAGACACCCAACACCCCTAAGCCAGGAGGTGCCCAGCGCCCGGACCAAAAAAAGCATGGGAGTAGAGCCCATGCACCTCCTTGATGCACTACAGCACACAGCCACGCCCACCCGAACAGCAGAAGCCAGCCGCCCCAGCCAAGGGATGAAAAAGAATGCATGCACAGAGAGCAATACACAACACAACCCCTCCCACCCCAGCAGCCACACCACTCCACAACTACAGCGCCACTACCCTACATCCACTCCCCTGTCAGAAAGTCCTCCAGATCATCGGAGCCATCCAGCACCCCACCCTCCTCAAACGACCCTGCCCACTGAACGTCCTCATCGTCGCTTAGCAGCCGGGCTGAGTCACTCGAAGCCGACTGCGAGTCTGTGTTCTCCGAGGTCAGCTCCACAGCCTCCAACTCCGCGATACGCTGCGCCTGCGCTGCTGCCTGCTGCCGCTGGCGAGCCACCTGCTCGCGTTCAAACTGGACAGGGAATGGCATGTCCTGTGCTGGTAGCTGCAGCATCCGCCCCTGACCCCCAGGCACCCGCTGCTCTCCGTCACCCCCTGCAGCTACCACCCGGGGGCCCAGGCTGCTGGTGTTGTTGTAGGTGTGGCTGCTGCCGGCTCTGCTACGGCTGTCCTCCCTGCCGCTGCCCCTGCTGCTGCTGCTGCTGCTGCTGCTGCTGCTGCTGCTGCTGCTGCGGCTGTTGTTCCTCCTGCCGAAGCCCGTGCTGCTGGCCACCCTGCCCTTGCCCCTGCTGCTGCTGCTGTTTGGTGTGTTTCCCTGTGAAGTTTGCTTGCAGGCCCTGTTTGGCAGCAGTGAGTGTGTATTGCTTCATGCATTTGGGCATCTGGGGGAGCAGCCAAACAAGCATCACATGCGGCATCCAGCATGTATGCAGTGCTCGTGTGGGTGTTGTGGTGGGTCAGGCGCACAATGCATAGCTTGTGGGTGGTTGCACGCTACATGCATGTTCCCTCTGTATGTCCGCAGCTGAGGCTGTGGCCACATGTGCCGGTCATACCGCTGCATGGCTTGCCTGTGTAGGTTCGCCATTCTGAATTTGTGAGTGAATGCGTGTTGTTGTTGTTGTTGCTGTTGCTGTTGCTGTTGCTGTTGCTGTTGCTGTTGCTGTTGCTGTTGCTGTTGCTGTTGCTGTTGCTGTTGCTGTTGCTGTTGCTGTTGCTGTTGTTGTTGCTGTTGTCTGATGTCATATGTTTGCTGTTGTGCTGGCCCCTAGTGATGAGCCTGTGTGGGTGCCAGTACACTACAGAACCACCTCAACCACATCGACCCTTGAGTGGCACAGAAGACGGCAACAGCACTGGCGGAGTCAGCATGTCTGCACATGGCGTTATTGCTGCCCCATGGTTAAGCTGCAAGCTGCAAGGCTGCGGCTGTTGAGTGCACGTCTTGCCGCACTTCAATGTCATGTGGTGTGCCAAGCATGTCCGTTTGTGGCGTGTGAGGCGCACATGCCCTGTGCCCGTGTCAGGGCTAGTGGGCGGTTGCATTGTATGCAGGATGTAATGCATGCATCATCAGCAACACATGCCTCAAGTTTGATAGCTCACTGCAGGTCTTGCTAGACCATAATGTATCTTGTTGTTGTGGCTGGTGTGCTGGGCATTTTTGCCCTATGCTATATCTTTGATTTGAAGGATGGTGACATGATTGTTTCCATTCTAGGATAGAAGAAGAGGGCATTGTGGAACGTGCCATTCTCCCATGCTTGCCGCCTGTGCCCATGTGAGTATCTAAATACTCTTCAAGATTGGTTGCTTCTGATCAGGCAACATCAGCCCAAGCATGTGTGAATTGTTTGACGTATCGCTGCAGTGTCTATTGTCTTTTTGATAAACATTCATTTTCGAGCATTTCCGGCATTTTTTTGAACATGCAAACTTTGCAGTTCAGTGCAGAGGTGGGCACATGTCCAGTTGGCAGTTGCAAGCAGTGGTGTGGCATTGTCGAGTCCAGATGCTGCAGTAACATCGATGTGACTTTGACTTGCATCACACACTAATTTTTTTTAAAAAGACCCTGTATTGTGACCTAGTTCCCCCAGCTGTCCCCAGTACTAGTCATGACGGATCATGACCATGGAGTGACTCACCAGCGCAAGGGTCATCACAAGCGCGCACAGCGCACTAACCTTCATGTGTTTTCATCACCTAGGTGTGTCGCAGCTAGCGTTCAGCAGTGCAGTATCCATGTCCCTGTCTTTGGACCAGATTGATCGCATTCCTTGGACTGCACGCAAATTGGCATACTCCCCTTCTCCGACTGATTGCAGTCAACAGTAACCAATATGGGCACCAGAGAGGCAGCTGTGTGCATCCTGCAGCTGCCAGACCCATGTCTTGTGGCAGTGCTGCGCTGCTGTGCTGACGACCCCCGCAGCATATGCAGCGCTGCCAGGGCCCACAGCAGGCTGCACCAGGCAGCAGTGGAGTCTCTCCGAAGGATCACATCCACCGTGAACCAGCAGCAGATGGACAGCCTCGCCCTGGTGTATCTCTCAAAGCACGGTCAGCACGTCGACAACATCACCTTGAGGGGTCTCAGCAGTGATGCATACATGCTGACGACAGTGTCCCTGCCCACCCTACCAGCAATCCTGAGCAGTCTGAGCAGTCTGGGTTGTACAGCAGCCTGGTAGCGGCCTCCGTTGTGTGTTGGGTGCTGCTGTGCCCTATCTCAAGCAGCTGCGCATGGATCGTTGCCGGCTGCTTGAGGGGAGCAGGGTCTGGCACCAGCTCTGGCCCTGCTGCCTGGGCTGGAGCACCTCAGCATCACCAACAGCACCAGCAGGACAGGTGCTTACCTGCCACTCTCAGACATCGTGCTGAGTAAGCTGCAGCAGCTTGCGTATCTTGAGCTTCAACAGCGCACAGAAGTGAAGTTGCAGGATGCTGACTATGACTGCATCAAACTGCACCACCTCTCGGCGTTGACTCGGCTCGCTGATCTGCGGTTGTCCCTCTCACGTGGCTACAACATCAGTGTCAGCATGCTGTCAGCTTCACATGACCTCACACGCTTGCAGCTGGAGATGAATACCATGTGAATGGAGGCAGAGGCCCTAGCAGGCAGGACAAAGCTGCAACACCCAGAGCTGCAGTGCTCCCATGTGTCTGGTGGGGCGTCCGGGGTGGCACAGCTGCTGTCTGAGCTGCAGCAGCTACAGCAGCTGACGTGCTTGAAGTTCCAAACCCGCTGGCAGGAATCCTTCCCTCCGCTCGCAAGCTACTCAGCCCTTACGGCCAACACTAAGCTACAGCAGCTTATCCTCAGGTGCTGCAATCTGCCTGCAGGAGTGTGGCAGCATATGTTCCTTGCCGGCAGACAGCTGCCACAGTTGCACGAACTGAACATTGCAGGCGCCAGCGCGACCCCTAGAGGCTCTCAGCTTGTCAGCTGCTGCCCTGGCCTGCGATCTCTAGACATGCGGCTGTTACCATGCAGGTCAGAGCTGCTTGGTGCACTATGGGGGCTCAGCAGCCTGACCTCGCTGCTGTTGAGCCCCGGGTGGCATGCAGAGTCAGAGGGGCTGTCACTTTTGGGTCAGCTGACACAGCTGCGGTGGTTGTACGTGGCTCATGCCATGCCGCATAGTATGGGAGCAGAGGGGCTGTTGCAGCTAACACAGCTGCGGCAGCTGACCAGGCTGACCTATGCTGGTCGCTCAGAGGGCCAACAAACGATTTTGACTTCGTGCAGCAAGGTGGGTGCCATCTGGCAATTTGGGATACCACGAAGGGTACAGCTGCTGGCCTACGCATTCATGACTTTTGCCATGTTGTGTATATTGACTGCTGAAGTCTTTTCACTCTATCACGGCTGACAAGGAGTAGTTCGAGTGAGGGAGTGAGTGGACGAGTGCACAAATGACTAGGCATTGACAGAGGGCATGGCAATGCAGCATACGTCGAGGGGCAGGGGGGGGGGGGGGGCGGTGCACTGCACAGTGCATGCCGTCAGCAACTAGTATGTGACACAGACAGTGCTGGCGCTCAGCGTCATTTGGGATACCTTCAGTTGTGTCTGACTGCCTGCTGCTGCTGCTGGTTGCTGCTGCTGCTGCTGGTGCTGTTGGTGGTTATGACTTGCTGATGTTGCAGAATCCTGGGGATGAGCCCGTGTGGCGCCACATACTGCAACACCACCTCAACCACAGCAACCCTGAGGTGGCACAGCGGGCAGCTGCAGGTCTGGCAGAGTGACATATGCCTACACTGTGTCACTCTTCTGCTGTCGTGTGGTCCAGCTTCAAGGTAGCCGACTGTGGTTGTTGAGCCTCAGCGTGCAGTACACATGCATCCTCTTGGCTGTCAACTGCTTTCAAGTGCACATGTGTCAATCACGGCAGTTGACTGTGTGCCAAGCGCAAGTTTGGCAGTTATTGGCACGCATTTTGTAGTCAACAACAGTATGTAGGGTTGTCACGACATATTACGGCGTGTGCACAGAATGTCGGTGCAGACCAGCTGTAAACAGGTGCAGGCGAGAGTGGTGCCTGTGTTGGTCAAACCAAGCAGGGTTTGGGGCCTGAGCTGTGTTCTGTGAGGCTACTTGTGGCTGGTTCTGTACGAGAGAGCCGAGCTCTCTCGTATCACAACGCGTATGGCATGATGTGAGGGGCAGAATGCACGCTGTTGCGTGCTAGGTCGGCCTCGGTAACTCTCCTGCTCCCGGTTGATGCCCCTTCTCAAGACGCACCGTGTAACGTTTATCGTGGAACCGCTCCTCAGCAGACTGATACTGAGTTGCAGCACACAGTGTTTCATACGAGAGAGCTCCCTTGAGTAGTGTGGCACAGAGCGGAGAGCCGAGATGGCAGCAGTAGGCGGAGCACTGGAGCGAGCAGCGGGCTTCAGCAGGCGTCACACACCGCGAAGAAGTCTACACTATTTCAATGGCATTGTCTGATGGTACTTGGCTACAGGAGCTGTGCTGGGAGTTCAGCAACAGTCACTGCAAGGCCCAGCTTGGCAGCAGCTGTGGTGCAGGGGTCAAGGGCAGCCAGGAGAGCTGTAGGGACCTTCCTTGGGGCTAAGCACATGGATAAGACTTGGATGGCGTACTGCAGCGGGGTTTGGTGTTGTTGTTGCATGTGCTGCAGTTGGTGAGCCTGACTGCATGCAGGTTGCCCTATGCCAGTAGTTGCTGATGTGGCTTCCAGCACAAGACTGGGGGGTGGAATGGGTTCCTGAACACGCGTACAAGCCTTGTGTTGGCACAGTGACCTCCTTGGGTTGTAGCTGCTTCATGCGCTCTTTGAGGGGATGACCTGTGTCATGTTCTGCGGGTTACAGCTGCTTTATGCGCTTCCTGCAGGCGGGGCCGCGACAGTGTATCAACATGTGACTGTGGTTGGACAGTTGTTTACAGGTGCAGTGACACTGTGTCAGCAGGTTGAGGCCAGGGTTCCACGGTTTGGGACAGCGCGAGCCAGCAGCGCTGGGCTGGTGAGGGAATGAGATTGGCCCACCAGCACCCTAGGGTGTTTGCTGTTGTGGCAGTGAGTCAGGCAGTGTGCAAGCAGCTGTTGGCAGCAGCAGAGATGATGCTGAGTTGCGTGGTGTGCGTGCTGTTAGGGTATGTCATTTGTGCAACAGAGAATCTATAGTTGTTGGTTGTTGTTGGGCTAAGGGCCCCAGGCTGTGGTGCACAACTGACAATGGACATTTGCAATGGTGATGTGTGTTTGCCTGGTTTCGCATGTCATCGCTTGCTCTGTCTCGCACATATGCTTCCCCTTATATGGATGGTGAGCAGGATGATTGGTATCACCGTTGTGGATCAGTCAACACTGCATGTCAGGGTCTTGCGTGCAGATGTTGAGGGGGGGAGGGCGTGCATCCGCCGTGAAAACCCCTCCGCCGCAGTTTGCCGTGACAGCTGTCACGGCATATTACGGCGTGTGCACAGAATGTCGGTGCAGACCAGCTGTAAACAGGTGCAGGCGAGAGTGGTGCCTGTGTTGGTCAAACCAAGCAGGGTTTGGGGCCTGAGCTGTGTTCTGTGAGGCTACTTGTGGCTGGTTCAGTACGAGAGAGCCGAGCTCTCTCTCGTATCACAACGCGTATGGCATGATGTGAGGGACAGAATGCACGCTGTTGCGTGCTAGGTCGGCCTCGGTAACTCTCCTGCTCCCGGTTGATGCCCCTTCTCAAGACGCACCGTGTAACGTTTATCGTGGAACCGCTCCTCAGCAGACTGATACTGAGTTACAGCACTTCAGGACTGTGCCGAGTTGCGACTCAGAAACGCAGCTGATAATAATATCGTACTGAACCAGACTGTGTAGGTTGCCGTCCAATGGAGACGCCTGCAGCTCATATAAGCGCCTGTCGAAGTCACTCGTGACAGGGTTGTGTCCTAAAGCTCTCAGCAGGTGGACCAGCAGCCCATCTCCCGCAAAAGGAACCAAATAACGATGACCTCTTGGCAGGTTGAGCGACTCCAACAGCCTCAGAAGCTCATCGGTCTCTGCTGGAGTAACTCCCGCGGCCAGCTCGCCCTGTCGCTTGGCAAGCACCCTCGTTTCGCTCTTGTTGCTCTCAAACAAGAAGCTGGGCGCTCCATTGGGCCCTAGGCCCTCCACCCAGTGTACCTCTGCCAGGGGGATGACTGCAGTAGCCAACTCGTCCCCTCTGCAGTTCTTGTCAGGCCAGTGTACCTTCTTGTCTCCAGTGTAGCAAACTCCTGGTTGCTTGAGGATGCCTGGGACAGCACCCATGCCTCTCTTTGCCTGCTCCCAACCTGCCGATGCTGCTCCCAGCACAGCACGACTTGGCACAGGAATGAGCACCCCACTGGGCAAGCCCACCTCCTTGTCCTGTAGCCAGCCTGGCCTCTTCGCCACTGCCTGGTTGCCACAGATTTCCTCGCTGCCGTCCTGGTAGACCACCAGATAGGGTTTGTGACCATCCGCGTTGCCACGGTAATACACTCTGCCCCAAAGCTCCTCCCCATCTGGCAGCACCTTGCGGACAAGCCTTCCCTCCATGGCAGCATTGCTCGAGTCCCTTCTCTTCTGCACAGCAGTAGGGTTGTAGGCACGCTTGAAGGCTTTCCTCCTCTCTTCCTCTTCTTGGTTGAGTGCGCTTGCCAGCTGCCTGCTCTGGATGTCATCCTCTGTGACACCCGCAGCCTTGCACTTGTCACACAACCACGGCTCATCTTCTGGGGGTACTTCTGCCAGCGGCTGTGCCAAGCACCACGTGTGCCAGCCTGCCAGGCAGTTGTCACAGATGAGCATGTCTGCATCATGATGAGGGCTACCACAGCCCTCACACGTGTGGTCGTCATCCACATACGCCAGTGTGAGGTCGATGGTGCCGTCAATGTCAGGAAGGTGGCACAGAGTGAGGTTGGATGCATTGACAGTCATGCGCTTGCCATCCCTGCCAATCAGCTCCACACTGCCGTCAGTGTTGGCCTTGAGAACTCTCAGCTTGCGCGGTTCCACATCCAGGGTAAGCCCAGAACCCTTCATGTGCTCACACACGCGGGTGGAGGGCTTCAGGTAGAAATAGTCCCCCTCATAGAACACCCTCACTCTTGGCAGGTACTGCCCGTCCCTCACCTGGGCGTAGCGCAGGGTGTCTCGCTCCTGAGCAATGCCCAGGTTGTCACCTGCCATTACCAGGTTCCTGCGCATCACCGCCTGCCGGTGCAGCAGTTCTGCTGCTGCTGCCTCAGCATCATCAAAGTCCACTGGGCCTTCAAGATGCTCCTTGACTGCTGGGGGTATGGTGGGTCCCAGCCCATAGAGCAGAGTGTAGGGCGCCAGCTTGGTGGACTCTTGCCGGCTGCAGTTGTAGCCAAGCCTGATCCAGGGAAGGTGCTTAGGCCAGTCCCTTGCAGAGCCTTCGGAGTCGGCACACTTGCGAATCGCCCGCTTCACAGACGGGATGCTTCTCTCTGCAGCACCGTTGGCCTGAGGCCGCTTGGAGAACCCAACGGCGTGCAGCAGGCACAACCAGCGACACTGCCACTGTCACATAGGTGTTAGGTCTCAGACCCTTTCAACTGCAGCGACAGCTCATCATGTTTGAAGCAAACAAGCAAAGCAAACAGCAGTACAACGTACCAACCCGCCATTCTATCCACACGCCGTCATACGGCGTGACAGCTGTCACGGCAAACTGCGGCGGCTGCACAGAATGTCTGATAAGACTTGCATTGCACTCATTCACTGCTCTGTTGCATGCATGACACACTCTGCATGAGTCTGCCACAGTATCAACTGTACATTCTGCATGCATGCTATCATTCATGAGGTTTATACACAGGCTGGACTGTGGCAATGTGCAAGCACGAGCATATCGCTGCTCATAGCACTAGTAAGGAGGCCCTGGTACTGCATTGTAATCGGGGAAAGCAGGAGCATCACTGGGTTACACGGCTAGGAAAGCAACCTCGCCTGTTGCGAAGCAGCACATAACCAGCATAACAAACTGTAAGACTCAATCACGACAGGGACTGCACGCCGCTTGGAGAACCCAACGGCGTGCAGCAGACACAACCAGCGACACTGCCACTGTCACATAGGTGTTAGGTCTCAGACCCTTTCAACTGCAGCGGCAGCTCATCATGTTTGAAGCAAACAAGCAAAGCAAACAGCAGTACAACGTACCAACCCGCCATTCTATCCACACGCCGTCATACGGCGTGACAGCTGTCACGGCAAACTGCGGCGGCTGCACAGAATGTCTGATAAGACTTGCATTGCACTCATTCACTGCTCTGTTGCATGCATGACATACTCTGCATGAGTCTGCCACAGTACCAACTGTACATTCTGCATGCATGCTATCATTCATGAGGTTTATACACAGGCTGGACTGTGGCAATCCCCCCCTCAGCATCTGCACACACAAGCCAATGCAGTGCTGACAAAACCCTTGTGTTGAGCACAACACACCAACATGTCTTCTTTCCCAAAATAAGCAACCCCTACACAAGCTGTTAGGCCTCCCAGTCTGCATGCAAGGCACGACATGCAGGCGATGCCACCAGGCCAGAAGACCTGACAGTGCAAGACACATATATGACTATAGCGTTCTACACACAACAACCTGTGCATACCAACTGGCTACTGCAGCTTCAGGCGGCGCCGATGTAGAAAAGCGTGCAGCCAGCACAATGGTCAAAGTGCGGCTGCACTCGTCTGTGATCAACTGTCAAGCTGAAGTTGTCCAAATAAGTGAAAAACAGCAGTAAGCACTCAGACAGCATGCCCAAGCACAGTTGCTGCCACAGAAGCCCCCAACTTCATGCACAGGAGCGAGCCATCATTCAAGCAACAACAACTGCACCGGCAGCAGTGCTTAACATGCCATAACCAAAGAAAGCCTGCGGGCAACTTCGCACCCGCCGCAACCCCAAACAGCCAACCCGACCTGTGGCGACACGCTCATGACTGCTGTGTACGAGAAGGGGAACACAGGTGCTCACCCCATCAGTACTCTGGGTTACGCTGTGGGCCAGCCTCCGTGCGGCTCGCCTTGACAGCTTCCAGCAGCTCATAGAGCTTCTGCACAGCGCTTGGGTGCACTTCACACACACCAGTAGCCACAGCGAGCTGTTTGGACAGCATTTGCTCCATCCTCTGCACCCCAAGCACACCCCAGCAGCGCGCCTGTACTCCTGCCAGCGTCTCCTCCACATTCAGCAGGATTGGGTCCGCGGGGCCTCTGCAGAAGTACCTTGCCTGGCCTTCAGTCAGCGGGGGTGCAGGCTCCTCCTGAACTGGCTCCAGCAGGGGTGAAGGCTCCTCCTGAACTGGTGCCTCTGGGGGCACGCTCATGGATGCCTTCTCCTGAGGGGCACCACCCTCCACACCTGCAGGCCACTTCTCCTGCACCTGCCCCACACTTGCCGCCGGGCTTGGGGCCAGCCTTGGAGATGCCGCCACTGCCGCACCCAGGGCACCACTCGCCACACCAGCTGCTGCCGCCTTGCCAGCCTGCGCACCTGGCACCCGGCTCGTGGGAGGACCAGGAAACCTCTGGCACATGTCGTCGTCGGCCGCCAAGTCAGTCATCACCGGGGCAAAGTTACGCTGCTTCCACTTGTTGAAGTTGATGGGCTCTCTGTAGTCACCTCCCTTCACACGCTCAGTCTCCTTGGGGCCCTCACTGCGCTCATGCAGTGGCCTTGGTGCATGCTGTCTGCTGCTGTCCTTGGCCCCCTCGTGTGACCACCTCTTGTCGTGGTAGCTGCGTCCCAGGGGCGAACTGCTCCTGCAGCTGTAGCGCTCCTGGCCCACAGGAGAGCGGCTCCTGCTGTCGTAGTGCCTGTCAGGCGACCGCCTCTTGTCATAGGCCCTGCTGCTGTAGTGCCTGTTGTCCACCGGAGAGCGGCTCCTGCTGCTGTAGCGTTTGGGCAGAGAGGGTGAGCGGCTCTTGCTGCGGCCGCGGTCACTCCTGCCACGTCCACGACCACCACGGTCGTAGTTACGCTCATCTGGCGCCTCCCTGAAGCTCCTATCCCGAGAAGAGGACCTTGGCCTCTCCTCCCCCTGGGAGTCACCACCACAGCGGCGCCTGTCCTGCTCCCTCCTTGCGTAGTCATAGTTCTGCGGTCCGACTCGTTCCATAATGCTGGTGGAAACAACAGGGAACCACAGGCGGTACATGGGGTGTCAGCGAATCAGCTTCGCGGTTACTGCAGCCTTGGCAGTACGTGCCCGGGGTCGTGAACCAGCAAACGCCAAAAACACCTCTTATTCCTTCTGTCACCCATAGTAGTCTTGAACAGCAGGATTAGAGCTGCTCCCAGGGAAGTAGTGTGCCTGAGCAAGCACTTCAGGACTGTGCCGAGCTGCGACTCAGAAACGCAGCTGATAATAATATCGTACTGAACCAGACTGTGTAGGTTGCCGTCCAATGGAGACGCCTGCAGCTCATATAAGCGCCTGTCGAAGTCACTCGTGACAGGGTTGTGTCCTAAAGCTCTCAGCAGGTGGACCAGCAGCCCATCTCCCGCAAAAGGAACCAAATAACGATGACCTCTTGGCAGGTTGAGCGACTCCAACAGCCTCAGAAGCTCATCGGTCTCTGCTGGAGTAACTCCCGCGGCCAGCTCGCCCTGTCGCTTGGCAAGCACCCTCGTTTCGCTCTTGTTGCTCTCAAACAAGAAGCTGGGCGCTCCATTGGGCCCTAGGCCCTCCACCCAGTGTACCTCTGCCAGGGGGATGACTGCAGTAGCCAACTCGTCCCCTCTGCAGTTCTTGTCAGGCCAGTGTACCTTCTTGTCTCCAGTGTAGCAAACTCCTGGTTGCTTGAGGATGCCTGGGACAGCACCCATGCCTCTCTTTGCCTGCTCCCAACCTGCCGATGCTGCTCCCAGCACAGCACGACTTGGCACAGGAATGAGCACCCCACTGGGCAAGCCCACCTCCTTGTCCTGTAGCCAGCCTGGCCTCTTCGCCACTGCCTGGTTGCCACAGATTTCCTCGCTGCCGTCCTGGTAGACCACCAGATAGGGTTTGTGACCATCCGCGTTGCCACGGTAATACACTCTGCCCCAAAGCTCCTCCCCATCTGGCAGCACCTTGCGGACAAGCCTTCCCTCCATGGCAGCATTGCTCGAGTCCCTTCTCTTCTGCACAACAGTAGGGTTGTAGGCACGCTTGAAGGCTTTCCTCCTCTCTTCCTCTTCTTGGTTGAGTGCGCTTGCCAGCTGCCTGCTCTGGATGTCATCCTCTGTGACACCCGCAGCCTTGCACTTGTCACACAACCACGGCTCATCTTCTGGGGGTACTTCTGCCAGCGGCTGTGCCAAGCACCACGTGTGCCAGCCTGCCAGGCAGTTGTCACAGATGAGCATGTCTGCATCATGATGAGGGCTACCACAGCCCTCACACGTGTGGTCGTCATCCACATACGCCAGTGTGAGGTCGATGGTGCCGTCAATGTCAGGAAGGTGGCACAGAGTGAGGTTGGATGCATTGACAGTCATGCGCGTGCCATCCCTGCCAATCAGCTCCACACTGCCGTCAGTGTTGGCCTTGAGAACTCTCAGCTTGCGCGGTTCCACATCCAGGGTAAGCCCAGAACCCTTCATGTGCTCACACACGCGGGTGGAGGGCTTCAGGTAGAAATAGTCCCCCTCATAGAACACCCTCACTCTTGGCAGGTACTGCCCGTCCCTCACCTGGGCGTAGCGCAGGGTGTCTCGCTCCTGAGCAATGCCCAGGTTGTCACCTGCCATTACCAGGTTCCTGCGCATCACCGCCTGCCGGTGCAGCAGTTCTGCTGCTGCTGCCTCAGCATCATCAAAGTCCACTGGGCCCTCAAGATGCTCCTTGACTGCTGGGGGTATGGTGGGTCCCAGCCCGTAGAGCAGAGTGTAGGGCGCCAGCTTGGTGGACTCTTGCCGGCTGCAGTTGTAGCCAAGCCTGATCCAGGGAAGGTGCTTAGGCCAGTCCCTTGCAGAGCCTTCGGAGCCGGCACACTTGCGAATCGCCCGCTTCACAGACTGGATGCTTCTCTCTGCAGCACCGTTGGCCTGAGGGTGGTTGGAGGATGTGGGTCTGTGCAGCACCATGCAGTCCATAAGGGTGTCGGAGAACTCTGCATCCCACTCTGCACCTCTGTCAGAGCACACCTCTGCGCAGGCACCATACCTGCACAGCACCACATCAGTGAAGTCGGTTGCAGTGTCTTCTGCAGACTTGCTCTTCAGGGGCACTAACTCCAGCACCTTGCTGTAGGCCTCCACCGCCACCATCACATAGGTGTAGCCCTCTGTTGACGGTGTGAACGGCCCACACAGGTCCACATGCCAGCGGTAAAACATCCCCTTGATGGGCAGAGGGGTGAGTGTGGGGTTCATGCCAGCAAAGCTCACCCGTGCCCGGTCACATGGCTCACACCTCTTGATCACATGTTGGACATCTTTGTACATGCCCCTCCACTGGTAGGAGTGGCCCAGAAGGTCCAGTGTTCTTTTGACGCCCAGGTGTCCGCACTGCTTGTGTACCGTGTTTACCAGATCTGACCGTTCTTCCGGCAGGGGCACTGTCCTCATCTGCACGTCAAGGCCTTTGACCTGCAGCTTGCCCTCATTCCACGCGTAGCGCCGGGCCCTCTTGGCCAGTCTGTCACGCTCCGCCTGTTGGGCCCCCTCCGGCATGGTGCCATTTCGTAGCAGATGTATGAGCGCATCATCATCCCACGGCTCCTTGCTGCCACTGCCAGGCAGCAACTTGTCTTCTACAAGGCACTGCTCAGCCTCCGCCACCATTGCAGACTGCACATCACATGCCATGCCAGGCCTGCATGCACCCAGTGCTAGCGCTCCTGCCACACCGTCTGTGCCAGCACCGTGCGAGACCCTTTCCTTGGCAGCCTCGGCTGCAAGAGCAGCAACCACAGCTGCTGGCCTCTTGGAGTAGGTGCCAAGGCGCTCCTCTTCCCTCTGGCGCACATCCTGCCAGGCTTCACAGATGCCAAACAAAGCCTGCATGGTGTTGGCATCCATGCAGCGACCCAGCACTTGCCTCCTTTCCTGCTCTCTGACTCCCTCAGCGGCAGTGTCATCTGGGGCGTAGCCCAGGCAGAGCTCCCTCTCCTTGGCGGTGGGCTCAGTGTGCTCCTGGGTGTTTTCATCCCAGATGCTGCCAGACCGTCTGGGCTTGAAGCTGTAGCTGCCCTCGTACGCCATGAGGGTTGGCAGCGCCTCTCGTGAGTGGCCGACCTTGTTGCATGGGTACCAGGGTGCTCTTGAGGCGTACACCACCGGCATAGGTGACCTTCCATGCTCCAGGATCTGCTGCACCGTAAGGTTAGGGGGTCTCTCTGCGCAGGTGACGGCAGCTGCCACTTGGCCTGGCTCCCCCAGGTTGGTCCAGAAGTTCCGCAGGCGATGGGCCCTGCTGCCAAATCTGGCTGCATCCACTTCCAGTGGGGTGCCCAGCACTTCAGTGACAACAGCAAAGTCCCTGCTCGCAATGTCCTGGTTCCAGTGGTACTGGAAGGCGGTGTTCTCAAGCAGGTATCCGATGGGTGGGTTGCCCTTCTCCTTTGCAGCCTCTTGCAGGTTGTTGAGCACACTCAACAACGGGTAGTATGTGCTGGACTTGTTGCCCCTCAGGCCCTTGCCACCACCAGCAGGAGACAGGTCTTGACACTCCCAGCCTGCCACCACCAGCCACTGCTCTCCTGACTGCACCACTGTTGCCAGGTCTTGCTTGGTGGTGTCATGAATGTTCATGGGTAGGGAAGTGAAGGCATCCTCCCACGCTGTTGCCGGTAGAAGCTCAGGGTGCCTGCCTGTCAGCACAGCCAGCCTGTGCCTCATCACCTTCTGCGACACCTCGGAGGTGTCAGCGTAGAGGTACCTGTTGACTCTCACACCATGCCTCAGCACCATCTCCAGCCCTGCACCCAGGCCTCCAAAGGGCTCAAACAGGGTGACGCCCTTGCGCCTGGCGACTGAAAAGAAAGTGGAAGCACAGCAGCCAGTGTCTACTCCCCCCCCAGCAGTGAGATTCCTGCTGTTGGCCATGCGCTGCTGAGCTGCCAGCACCCACTCACTTGCTTGTGCCTGCAGCACTTGCTCCTGGTGCTGGTGGTAGCTGGGGATGTCAGAGGTGTTTGGTGCAGAGGCGACGTAGCCGGCCAGCTCATACGGGGGTGGTGCAAAGTCATCAAAACAGCCTGGCACAGGTGGTCCACATGTCTCAAGCTGTGCCTCATTGATGACGATTGCTGCCGCCACTCCAGCATGTGCATGCTGGCCTGCCTCCTGCAGCATCTGCTCCTGCCAGTTGCTGGGCATCTCCAGCGCTGCCTGTTCACCTGTCAGGTGCCTCCCGTCAGGCATAATGACGTCCGGCAGTATGGGTGCAGGGAGTGGCCCTCTGTCCATGCAAGCTCCAGCTGTGTCGCGAGTGGTGGCTTCAGGGAAGCGGCTCAGTGCGTCAGCGTTGGTGTGTTTGTACCCTTCACGGTGCTCGACAATAAAGTCGTGCTCTTGCATCGCCATCAGCCACCTCACTTGCTGGCAGTTTGGCTCAGATGTTGTCAGCATTCCCAGCAGCGGCCGGTGGTCTGTCACCAGCTTGAAGGGATGCTTGCAGCCATGCAAGTAGTGCCCGAAGTGCTTGACGCCATAAACAGCGGCCATTAGCTCACCTTTCCAGGGGGTGTACCTGCGCTCATGCTCGTTGCAGGATCGGCTAGCACATGCAACCATGTATTCCAGCCCGTCATCGCCCACCTGGCCCAGCACAGCCCCAATGCCTGTGACTGACCAGTCAGTGTGCAGCACAAACTGCCTGTTGATGTCGGCAGGCCTGAGGGCCAGCCCAGGGGTTGCCAGTGCTTGCTTCAGCTGTTCGTAGGCCGCCTCACGCTCTGTGGTCCACTCCCACTTGACGTCTGCCTTGGTGAGCTGGTAAATGGGGGCAGCTGTCTTACTGAAGCCGGGGATGTATATCCGGTAGTAATTCATGATACCCATGATACATCTGAGCTCACTCAGGTTGCGGGGAGACAGCAGGGCTAGGATGGCTGCCACCTTGGCCTTGGTGGGGCTCAGTCCATCTGCCGACACCATGTGGCCCAGGTACTCCACCTGTGAGGCCCCAAAGATGGACTTCTCAGGGTGTGCTCTCAACCCCACCTGGTGGATAGAGTCCAGCACTTTGCTCACATGCTTGATGTGGGACTTCATATCCTTGCTGAATATGACCAAGTCGTCCACATAGGCAATGGCGAAGTCAGCACAGCCCCCCTTGCTGAGCACCTCATCCATCACCCTTTGGTAGATGGCAGTGGCGTTGCGTGTGCCGAAGCTCAGCCTGCAGTAGCCCATAAGCTTTCTGCCCCACCAGAACGCCGTGGTGTTCGCTGATGCTTCATCCAGCACCAGCTGGTGAAAGCCAGCACGCATGTCGATCACAGTCCACACCTTGCAGCCAGCCGCTGCTGCGAAGATGTCATCTGGCAGGGGTGGAGTGTAGCTGTCTGCGACCATGGCCTTGTTGAGCCTACGGTAGTCCTGGCACAGACGCTTCTCAGTCCACTCCCCTGTGACCCCATCCTTCTTTGCTGCCAGCACAGGGTGGCACGCATACTTGTTTGTGCTGGGCAGTTCCTTGATCAGCCCTGCTGTCTCCAGCTCAGCACATTTCTCATCCAGAATCTGCCTCTCAGCAGGGCTGAGTCTCCTGCTATGGCAGGCTTCCTTGATTGGGTCCTCATGCTTGAGCTTCCAACCCACTTCATGCTCGTAGCCGGGCATTTCTGCATGCGAGTAGGCGAAGGCATGCTTCCTGCTCCTTACAGCCTCCTGCAGTTCTGCCTGCTCCTCTGGGGTGGCATCGGGGTGGCAGGCAAACTGCCACTTGCCCTCTGGGTCGGTGATGGTCTCAGGAGCAAACTCCGGCTTGTCCCTCTCCCCAGCTGGCTGCAGAGCTTCCAACAGCTCTACTGGTAGGGAGCGGCTGACATCGTAGCCCACGGCGTCCGCCCTTGCCATTTCACCAGCAAGCAGATCTTGCACTCTGGGGTTCTCCAGCTGGGTGAACTGGGGCCCGGAGACACCTGCAGTGCCAACTCCCAAGGCGCCCTGCATTCCATGCTCCATCGCACCTGCTGTTGCCGCGGTTGTCCCACAAAACAGTAGCAGCAGCAGCACCGCCCAAGTCCACACGACTCCTGTCTTGAAGCTCTTCTGCCTACTGCACCTGGGAGGCAGGCAGTAGAGAGCTCTGAGCAGCTGCCACGACACCCGCTTTCTCTTCCTCTTGGTGCGCGGCGCCCTGGCCAGCTCAAGCCTCAGGTTTGCCCAGTACACAAGCCGTGGGCAGCTAACCACTGCAGCCAACCATCCTGCTGCTGCCGCAGCAGTAGCGTTGCCAACCCAGCCCAGCATGGCGTAGCCCACAGCAGTCACTCCTGCCATGCAGGCAGCGAAGGCGCACAGCAGAGCTACCAGCACCTCAAGCTGGCAGGGGTAGGCTGAGAAGTGGTACTTGCGGGGCCCAGGGTTCCGCTCCACATCACCTGATGCCATGAGGCGGGCCTCCTGCTCACCCACCCAGCCGTTGCGGTACACCCTGTAGTCCAGCTGGTGGCGTCGAGTGGTTGGGTTCCAACGCAGTGGGGTGATTGGAGGTTGCCTGCTTGGTGTGAACAGCTCGACAAATACCCCAGCGCGTTCCATCTCCGCCAGCTGTGCTGCAGCTGCCGCGTGCTCCTGCCCCCCCAGCCGGTAGCCTGTTGGCCCCGGGTTGGGCTCCACGTCACCTGACGCCATCAGGCGAGCCTCCTGCTCACCTGCCCAGCCAGCGCTGCAGACCTTGGCGGCGACTCCAGCCCCTGCACACTCCTGTGCAGGCTTGAGGCAGACCCAGGGCACCTCCACCAGGTCCATGACTCCCTTGTTGAGCCTTGGCCTGATGTAGCACTTCTGGAGTCCAAAGTCCATCACCATGCCCAGCAGGTGCATCTGCTCCCTGCCCAGGATGGCATCGTAGACACCACGGTTGCCGGTGTGCATCACCAGAGCGTTGAAGGCAACAGCAGTGGCGTCTGGGGTGCCTGGCAGCATTAGCAGCTTGACATCTTGCAGCACACCCTCTGGTCTGGCAGTGCTGCCATCTGCAGTAGGCTCAAGCACCACATGCCGTGTGGAGTGCACATGCACCACATGCCTTGAGCCATCATGGTTTGTTGCTGTGGCATACAATGTGGCATCAAAGCTCCAGCTGAGCAGTGTTGCTGAGTCTGTAATGATGTTCATGATGGTGTGGCCAGCCATGCTGAGTTCAGAACGTACAAGACCAACAAAGAAGCACACTGGGCCAACCTAGCTCCGAGCAGAGCAGGACTCTCTGTACATACATCCATGATGAAAACCACCATTGACACAAGACGTTCTTGATCAGTTGCCGCTACCATCCAACAGCATGCAATCCGTCACTTGCAGCACTACCCTTCTGTCAAGCTGTGTACAGCTACATGTAGCAACTGCAGCACCAAGATTCAAAAGATCTCCAAACCCCACCCTAGCACTACTCTACTGGTACAGGCTGACTGGCAGTACATTTCACATGCCCAGTGGCACCCTGCCAACAACCTGCCATGATTCAGACCACTCCTGCAGCCCCTCATTACGGCAGGCTTCAATGCATGTTAGACCACTGCTTGGATGCATTTGTATGCACGGGATGCGCATGCAAATGGCTGATATGCGTGACACAGCCTGTATGTGTGTACTTATAAGTAATTATAAGTAATTACCAGCTGAACATATCTATTAAGTGAGCACTAGAAGTAAAACCCTGAGTGACCCCCCCCCCTTCAGGACTGACATCATGAGCGACTGTCAATAAAGTTGGTAGGGTGGCCAGCTGAATCAAACATGCCACGGTACACATGCACCCATTTGGGCTGGACCAGGGATCCAAGTTTGCAACACCACTGGCAACACATTTGCCTAATCAAATGCACTGCCATTGAATGTAAAAGAGAGTGCGCTACAGCAAAGCATCAATGTCACACGCGTACGGTCGCAAAATGAGGCCCGATTTGGGCTACTTTGGGGTTTGAGGCAGCAGCAACATGGGCAGGCTCGGGGCGGATCTAAGTCGCACCAGCAGTAATCACACACTGCCCGCAAGCAGCAGCAGGGTCAGCAGCAACCACAGCTCCCACCGCAGCAGTCACAGCAGCAGCAGCAGCAGCAGCAGCCTCAACCAAGCGACGCAGCCCAGCAGCAGCAGGAGCAACAGGAGGCGCCTCCAGAGCAGCAGCAGCAAGAGGACCGGTCCCCTCCCACAGACCCTACGCAGCCTCTACTCCCCTTGGACAGCTCAGCCTCCCCGGCTCAGCTATTGGAGCAGCTGTAGGACCGATTCAAGGCTATGGAGCAGCTTGGCCGCCAGGTGAAGGAGGGTCCCCAGGGTCAGGACCCTACAGTGCAGCAGTATCTGCAGGCGATGTCAGCTGCCAGCTTGCTGATGAGCGGCCTCATCCATCGCAACATTATGATGTGTGCGTCAGTGACAGGGGACACCCTGGCTCTTCAGGAAGACACTAGGGGTCTGCAGCAGCGATTGCAGCGGCTTGAGCGGGCGGTAGCGCAGCGAAGCAGTGGGGGCAGCACGCCCGCTGATGCAGCCGCGGTGGCTGGGCTTTTTACTCAGGTGGAGCAGCTGGGTGCCACAACAGAGCAGCTGGGGGTGGCAGTACGCGGGGTGCGTAACGACGCCAAGACAGCCCTGGGTTACCTGCAGAAGGCCGGCCTCCACAGCGGCGACTCTGCCCAGCAGCTGCAGGACGCCGCAGACAAGGGTGCACAGGCCTTTATGCAGCAGGCGCAGCTCAAGCGGGATGTGAAAGCCCTGCAGCGCACCATCAAGGAGCTTCAGGAGGACCAGCAGCGGCTGCGTACTCAGCAAGTTGCCCAGGGTGCTGTCGGCGCTTGGGCGCCAGCTGGCTGGCACCCCGACCGGGTGGGTGAGGCCCTAGCTGCTGCTGGCACCATCAGCAAGGGCAGCATCCTGTCTGTGGCAGTTGTCTTTGCTCCGAGGGGTCCGGGCGGCAGCTCAGGCGGGGCGGGCTCCGGGGCAGGGGGTGGCAGCAGCGGCGGCAGGGCACAACACAGTGCAGCTGGCGAGCAGCACAGGGGGAGCGGGGCAGCAGCAGCAGCAGCTGGAGGTAGTAGGCCAGGGGACCAGCCCCCTGGTGGGGCCTCTGGCCGGCGGCCCATGGCTCTGTACAAGATCCTGCTGAGGAGCAAGGAGCTTGAGTTCACGGTGCTGGGTGGCCGCACCCGCACGAGCCTCGCCCAGCAGCGCCAGCCGGTGTATGTGGAGAAGCTGCTAACAGAGGAGGAGAAAGCACAGCGGCGGGCCATGACGCCCACAGCCAAGCAGCTGAAGGCCCGGGGTGAAAGGGTGCGCTGGTCAGGGGCTGTTCTGGAAAAGGAGGTGCGGGGCCCTAGCGGGCGCCCGTACTGGGAGCGGGTGCAGCTGGCACGGGAGCCCCGCTCCCCTAGGGGCGCAGGCGCAGCGGCAGCAGCAACAGCGGCAGGGGATGAGTTTGCGGGCCGGGATGCAGACGCGTATTGACCAGCCCTGATGCAGATGCCACTGATATCCAGCTTCTAGTGCAGAATGTGGGGGGTATGGCAGCAGCTAGAATTCCTAGTGCGGTGGAGCAGCACCTTGATTGTGATGTGTACGGGTTTGTTGAGACTATGTTGACGAGTGACACGGTGGGTGATGTAGAGGGCCTCTTGCCTGGGTATGATGTCTATCACTGTGTTAGGCCACGGCCTGCCCGTGGCAGGCCCCATGGGGGTGTGGCAGTGTATGTCAGAAGGGATTCCCCTATCAGTTTGGGGGCTGGGCTTCGTGTTACGAGTGACCCTGCAGCGGGGATTGTGTGGTTGGTGGTGCCGGCGTTCCGGCTCATAGTCGCAGTGTGGCGTGAGGATGTCGCGCTTGCACTTGCAGGTTGTCGGGAGTGTTGGTCCTCTTGTTTCCTGCTAACTATGTGCTCGTTGCAGTTGCTTGCTGGTGATTGGCGGCATCAGTCGCTTGACTGGGTGATGCAACAGAGGTGGGAGGAGTCTGCAGTGCAGGCCGCGCTGGCTGCCCTATTCAGGGCCCGGTGGCGGGGTCTCACCCAAGGTGACCCACGTTCCGCCCCTTCTATCGGCATTCACAAGCTTACACATCATGCATGGGTCTACCCGCTAGATCCTGGCTTCAATCCCTTCTCAAGGGACGATGCACCTCCGCATATCAAGTTGTGCATGCCCTTTGATGTAGCACGTAACCTTGCCCAGTTGCGTATTGGTTCAGCCCACCTTGAAATAGAACAGGGACGTAAGCGAAGGGTCTTTGTGCCCCGTGCTGACCGCCTGTGTCAATTGTGTTGTGGAGAGGATGCTACCTTGGCCCACCGCCAAGCTGTACTGGCAAGGACAGATACTAGTCGTAATGTGGAAGACTTGAAGCACTTCCTGTTGGAGTGCCCTGTTTACGATGATTTGCGCGCCGCTTGCCCGGCCTACTCCCTGTCTGATATTGTGGTACTGGACGACCCTGAATGTGTGCGATCAGTGTTTCAACATGGAGAGCAGTCTGCGTTGGCATACACTCTGTACAAGATGAAAGTGCGCCGGGCGCGCCTTCTTGGGCTGACTTTGGGTATCTGACCGGACAAGGGTATTTCTTGGTTCTGCTGCCTGCTGGATCCTAGCTGTTTGCTTCCCACTTCTGTACAAGGTTGTCGTGTTGCCTCACGATGTCAATGAAGTCTCCTTTGCTGTCTTGCTTTGAATCAGGCTACTATCTGGTGTAGGTGGTGCAAACCACTGACTGGGATCGGGGTGGCAAATGTGTCTGCGTGTAACATTTTCTTCCCCATTACAAGGTGCCTTTTCGCCGCTATGATCATAATAGCAGTCATTCGTGCAACATCTACAGCACGCGTTTTGCCAGTTTGATGGGTGGTGCCCCACCTTGTGAGCCTGGCCACAAGTAGTCAACAAGTGCCACACACTGCATAACCATCTGGCCAGCCATATTGAGCATGCATTCAAGCCAGCCAGGACAACATACATGCACATTCCTGGAAGCTGGCTGACAGGATCCCATGACCCTGCTGTCCACAAAAGACCCAGGACAGACACGGCAAACATGAGTAGAGAAGCAAGTGCCTCATGTGGGCAGAGCATACCAGACAAGCTCGCAAAACATACCGTGCCGTTGTACATGGCACTGCCAACCAACCCAGGTGAAAAACACACACTCTGCCGCACTTGGCAGCAACTGCAAGGTTGTCCACCCCGCAAGCCTAAGTCAAATGTGGTCGCCTGTACAGCAAGCCTGTCTCCAGAAAACAGCAAGCATGTGTCAAAGTAGACAGTACCACAGGCCAGAACCCTGCACAGTAACATTGGATGTGTGCTTTGTTCCACCAGCTGGAAAGCTGAAACGTTCCCATGTCCCTGAATCATTCCCATGTTTGTACACCACATCACAGCAAATATCACTCGTTCAGAGCATGACTGCAAAACAAGCACCGTGAGGGAAGGCGCCGTGCACAAAAAGGCCGCAAGGGCCCCCTTGTCAGCGGCTCACAACAGCAGCAGCAAAGAGACATACCAGCAATAATAAACACCAACCAAGGCAGCAAAAGCCAACACTGGCCGTACCCCGCTGTAGTGGCATCGCACCTGCAGTAGGTCTCCCGAACAGACTGCCACACACACCCTTACATCCAGCTCACGCAGTTGGCACACCTCCTGTTGGCATTGCGTGCATTCGCGCTGCCTGAAGCAGTGGCAAAGCTGGCAGGGGCCCTCCCAGAAGCAGCAGCACGGATGGCGTTCTGGGTGTTCTGAGCCGACCAGTTGTTGAGCTTGTCAGTGCGGCTGCCACCGCCCCCTCCGCTGCGCTGCAGCAGCTTGCGTCCTGCAGCCTGGGGTCCCTTCTCTGCGGCAGTCTTTGCAGCGTCTGCGGCTCCCAGCGTCTTGGCAACCGCTGTGTTGGGCACCAGAGGGGCGTCAATGCCTTGCAGAACGGACTGTGCATGCAAGAGAGTCGAGGGGGCAGGCAGGGCAGGCAGATACAGTATTGATGGAAAGGTTGTGTGCCAAGCAGCCCTTGTGATGCAGCAGTTGAATGGTTCCGTAAACAGTTGGAAGGTTATGTACTGCTTACGCACGTACTGCGGCACAGCAGTCTGGCAGCCTTACTCTTTCCAGCATCTATGTTGCGGGGCACACCTCACTAACACCTTACAGCATCACAAAGAAATCACACTGTTCAAAAATAACGGCTTCCCAGCAGTTGCAGGGCCACAGCAACCGTCTCACCTTTCCTGCGTACACGTTGTGGATCACCACCTTTCCTGGCTTGCCCACCTCAGGAACCAGGGTCAGCTCAGGGCCCTGCTTGGTGCTGCCGTCAAAGATGTCGGTGTAGGGACTGCAGGAACACACAACAGCAGCAGCGGCGGCGGCAGCAGCAGCAGGAGACAGGGTGTAAGGAGGGCCTCTGGCGGCTTGTTTCATACGTTTACATGGCATCAGGAACGTGTACGTCTCAGCAGCATTGGCGTTGGTGATTCAACAGGAGGCCTGCAGCTCAAATCAAGTGTCCCAATCGACCCAGGAATTTAACAGGTTATATTACATATATATGACAATGGACATGCCAGCTCTCTTACTGGTCTGACAACCTTCATCATTTTGGTGCAACCACTACAGCTGGACACATTGGCACCTGCAGTCAGTGTGCGTCGCTGCAGCGTTGCTGTATCCCTGCAGCTAACAAGAACGCTGGAACCTGCAGTCTGCAGAGTGGGACTCAGGTGCCTGAGCAGAGGTCAGGGAGCAGGGGCTGATGAGGGCTGCCTTGCGTTGTGCCTGCATTCCTTACTTTCAGCAACTTAAGAGTGTGTCGTGGCTCGTGTGTGTTGTCCTGCCCTCCCTGCCTCACCTCTGTCCCAGCTTTGCTGTGAGGTGGTTTCCCGCCAGCATCATGCATAATATGTTGATATGTCATTCAGTTTTGATGATCATTCCCTGTTCTTTCAAACAGTGTGCCTCCCTGCCTCACCTCTGTCCCAGCTTTGCGTTGAGGTCGTGTCCTGCCAGCAGTGTCTTCACCTTCTCACCATCCTTCCAGCCGGTGGGCACGGGGCGCAGCTCTGGCAGGACGTGGTACTCTAGCAGCTGGGATAGGTCAGCGGTGCCAGCCTTGCTCAGCACCTGCAGGCACGGAACACACAGACAAGTATGATAAAGATCTCGACTTTTGACTGTCACCATGGCATGTATCTGCTGGATGCAACTCCTGTATCGACATACAACCAACTGCGCAGTTTGCAGTGACTGCAAACTGCGGCAGTTGCACACAGGCACAAGGCCCAGCCCATCTAAACCCCACCCAAAATGACACCCCCATTTCATACGGCAGTTCCTGTGTGTCAGCAAACCCCCAGTCGTCGTCACCCCCCCCCCCCCGCGCACCTGCATGGCTGGCTTGAGTGCGTCGTTGTTAGGCAGCAGGTATGTGAATGCTGCCCGTCCTGCCAGGGCATCTGCCAGCACCTTGGAGGTTTGAGTGGCACGCTGGTACAGCTCCTGGAAGGAGGTCCACTCGGGGTAGAACTGGATCGCGGCACGCGTGTTGGTGAAGTACTGGCCTGGGGAAACAAAAAGGAAGGGAAGGGAGCGCACAGAGCGAGGGAGTAAGCAGCAGGGTGGGAAGCAATACAGCAGCCACCCTGGCAGTCCATCATTTGACGGTGGCGCGACAGAGATATTGACCCAGAACCCAGCGTGAGAAGGCGCCTCCCCAACACAGAGCTGCTGTTGCAGGGATCCAGTTAAAGTGTGCGGGGACGACAAGGACGCGAACGCAGGTTGGGAGGGGCTGGCAACGTTGCAGGCACTGAAAGGGCCAGCCACCCTTGACACAAGGGGTTCACCATTCACGATGTGTCAAAGCTTTGCATTGGCGATCGCAGGCAACGCTGTGCAGGGAGCCCTGCCCTCCGGTAAACTCCCTAGACCCTGAACCCTTAACCCTGACCCTGCCAGGTGTGCCCACACTCACCGCTGAGCATCACGTTGCTGATGTTACACAGGGTTCAGGGTTTGAGGCTCAGGGCTTGTGTTTTTGGTTTACGTTATTAGGAGTATCACTCACCACTCAGCATCACGTTGCTGATGTCCCACAGCACCATCTTGCCGTACGCAGTTGGCTTGCCCACCACAGACACCCTGTTGCCCTGGGCGTCGATCAGTGTGGCCCAGCCAGTGCTGGCGCTGCGGAAGATCTCAATGTCGTTGTCAACATCACCTGTGGCAGTTGAAGCAGCAGCAGCAGCCAAACAGGAGCATGAATAAACAGGCAAATAGCAGCAGCAGCCAAACAGGAGCATGAATAAGCAGCAACAGAAGCAGCAGCAGCAGCAGCAGCCAAACAGGAGCATGAATAAACATGCCCACTTTTTGCGGCACACGTGCATAAGCTATTCGGTTTTCGTTTTCGTTTTCGTTTCGTGTTTCGTCTTGAGCAAGTACTTCAGGGAACCAAAGTGGCAGCGACAGCTTGCCTAATACACAGCTTAGAATAGTTTAGTATAGTCCTTAGAAGGGTTTGCGTGGCATCTGGGCAGCCGGGCGGGTCTGGCTGGCGATCTATAGCTGTAACGGCCATCTACGATGATGGTTCAGCGTAGCCCGGTGAAGAGGCCCGATGGGGGCCCTGGGGCATGTGCAGGGGGTTCCGACGCCCATCAGGGCCTCAAGAACGGGGGCAGCGGCAAGGGTAACGCAGAGGAGGGGGCCACAGGCACCCAGCCTGCAGCTGCAGCAGCAGACCGTGTCAGCACACGGGCTCAAGCAGCCAAGGCAAAGCAGTCTGTAGCTGGTGCAGAGGCTCCAGGGGCCTCTGATGCGCAGCAGCAGCACTCGCAGGACCAGGGAAGGGCGGATGCGGGTCCAGGCAAGCAGCACCAGCAGCTGTCCCTCCCAGGACAGCGCCCCCGTGGCTCAGCCAGCACCGCTGGGCCCCGGGCCAAGGCTCACACCGCCCCAGCTGCCAGGTCTGCAGCCCTCCTCACACCAGCTGCCAGGTCTGCAGCCCTCCTCAACCCTCAAGAGCAGCAGGGGCAACAGGGCCAGAGTCAGGGCGGGTCTAAGCAGCCCCAGCAGCAACAGCACAAGCCCCGCAAGCAGCTGCAGACACAGCAGCAGGGCCAGCAGCAGGGCCAGCAGCAGGGACAGACGCAGCAACAACAGCAGCAGCAGCAGCAACAGCAGCAGGCAGCAAGCCCCCAGCAGCAGCAGGAGCAGCGACCGCCAGACCAGCCTGAGGGGTCGCCAGGGCAGCAGCAGCAGGAGGACGGGCCTCCTCCGCCTGACCCTACCCAGCCTCTGCCCCCGGGCTCTCCAGCTCATCTTATGAAGCAGCTGCAGGACGAGGTTGGTGCTATGCAGCAGTTGGGCCGCCAGGTGCAGGAGGGTCCCAATGGCCAGGACCCTCTGGTCATGAGGCTCGTCCAACAGACAGCTACCACCAGCTTGGTGCTCAGCAGCCTCCTTGAGCAGCTCCTGCAGCGCTGTGCAATGGTGCAAGGTGACACCCTGATCCTCCAGGACGACACAGACACCCTCAAGCAGAAGCTTGCACAGCTGGAACAGTCTGCAGCTCAGCGGGGCAGCAGCGATCCAACTGTGTCGGTGGCGGTGCTGGAGTCCCTGTCTGTCCAGGTTGAAGGACTGCAGGCCACCGCAGCGCTGCTGGCAGAGGAGGCTGCAGCAGCTAAGGCACAGTCGCAGGATGCCCTTAGCCGCCTGGAAAGGGCTGGCCTCAGCAGCGCCGAGGCTGCTGCACAGCTCCAGGCAGCAGCTGATAAGGGGGCGGAGGCCCACATGCAGCAGGCCAACCAGTCCACTCAGCTGGCGGCCCTGCGCGACAGGCTCACCCAGGTTGAGGAAGCCAACCAGCGCCTGCGGGAGCAGGCGGCAGCTTCTGCGCAGCATGGGGCAGTTGGGGCCTGGGCTCCAGTCGGCACGCCCCCGGACGCAGTTGCTGAGGCCATTCTCAGCGCGCGCACCATCAGCCGTACCAGCATCTTGGCTGTGACAGTGGTGTTTGAGCCGCGAGATGCAGGTGGGGCAGGCGGCAGCGGCGGTGGTGATGCAGCAGGCCCTAGCAGCAGCAGCGGCCGTGCAGCAGGTGCGGGGCAGGCAGGTGACCAGGCAGCAGCAGCGACGGGGTCCTCGGGCAGCAGCGGCACAGCACGGCAAGGTGCTGACGCAGGGGCGGGTGCTGGTGGTGGGCCCAACTCAGCCAGCAGGCGGCCTGCACGGCAGCCGATGGCCCTCTACCGTGTGCTGCTGCGCTCGCCTCAGCTGGAGGAGGTGGTGCTGGGGGGCCGCACCCGCATGGCCTTGGCTCGCCAGGGTCATCAGGTCTATGTTGAGCAGCTGCTGTCAGAGGCTGAGCGGGCGCAGCGCCGGGAGCTGGGGCCGGAAGCCAGCCGGCTGAGGGCTGAGGGGGTGAAGGTGCGCTGGAAGGGGGCTGTCCTTGAGAAGCAGGTGCGGTCACGTGGCGGTGGCCGCCCCCGGTGGGAGCAGGTGCAGCTGGCTCCCCGCGGCCCCACAGATCGCTCTGGGGGCGCACACAGGGCTAGGGCCGAGGGAGGTGCAGAGGCAGGGGCAGGGGCTGGGGCTGGCAGGCGATGAATCCACCGCATAGTGTTGCAGCAATAGATGTGAGGTTCCTTGTGCAGAATGTGGGGGGCATGGCGGCTACTAGGATACCCAGTGTTGTGGCGCAAGAGCAGGGGTGTGACATTTACGGCTTTGTAGAGACAATGCTCGTGGAGGACACAACGCATGAGGTTCAAGGGTTGTTGCCTGGCTATGATGCTTTTCATTGTGTCCGGCCGCGGCCAAGCCGCGGCAGGCCGCATGGGGGTATCACTGTGTTTGTTAAGAGGTTCTCTGCACTGAGCATGGGCTCAGGGCTGACGGTTACCACGGACCCGAGGGAGGGCATCGTCTGGGTGGTTGTGCCAGGTTTTCAGCTTACTGTTGCCGTGTGTTACTTCAGCCCTCCTGGCTCTGCTGTGTATGCATCTGGGGTGGTGGATGCAGACCCCATGGCTGCCTTGTTTGCTGGGCTGTCTGCAGCAGAGGCCAGAGGCCACAAGCATTTGGTTCTTGGGGACCTGAACATGCGCATTGGCAGATTGAGTTGTGACGTGCCCTCTAATCTTGCGGTTCCCCCAGGTCTCAATGACCCGTCAGTTCTCCCGACCTTACACCATTTGAGGTGTGTACCTTCCTACAGGCGCTCTATGGACATGTCTGTACCCAGCCGCCCTCGGGCGCTGGAGTTTATGAATGGTCTGTTTGCTGTCTCCTCGGTTGTGCTCAATGGTAGGACCCATGGGGATGTGGAAGGGGCCTTCACCTGTTATGCCAATCCCATGGGTGAGCAGTCAGTGGGTGCCAGTGTGGTTGATCTGGCCTGTGCCTCCACCTCCTTGTATCGTCATGTGCAGTCCTTCCGGGTCCTGCCTTACAAGGCGTCAGCCTCCAAGGACCACTGTGGTCTCTATGTGTCACTCACCGACCTGCCCAGGCGGTGTCATGAGGTGCCTCGCAGGGGGGGCCGGTGCAGGGTGCACCGTCCCACCTCAGGGTCTGGCTACACTAGCGCCCTTGTGCGTCAAGCGGACTGTTTTCAGGCTATGTTACAGTCTTGGCAGGCAGGTGGTGTGAGTGTTGAGTGTGCGTTGCGGCAGTTTTCAGATCAATTGGTTTCGTGTGCGGGAGGTGACAGAGAGCAGCCTGCCCCTGCCCAACCCGGCCACGGGCGCAGGGACCAGCCGTGGTATGATGCTGACTGTAGGCGGCTTTCTGGGGAATTGGATGGGGCATGGGCTGCCTGGCATGCAAGCAGAGGGGGTGTGTATGGCTCTCAGGCCGGGTGCCCTGTTGCACGGAATGCCTTGGAGGCGGCTCGACGTGAGTACAAGAGCTGTTGTAAGCGCAAAAAGCGGGAGCATGCAATGCGTGTGCAGATTGATATGCTGGGCACCTACTTTGGGCACACCCAGAAGGACTACTGGCATGTGTTTTTTGGGGATAGGCGCCCGCAAACACCTTTGTCGGACGTGGCGGCTTGGACGGACTATTTTAGGGTCCTGTTGGGGGCGGCACCCCATCCACAGGCCCTGTCTGTCGATGAGGTCGCTCTCAAGCAGCAGCTGTACGCAGCAGCCCCTCGGGGTCAGGAGGCAGCCATGGCTGCACTTAACGCTGATGTCACCCTGGCTGAGGTGGAACAATGCATGGCGCTCCCGGCCGGCAAAGCCCCTGATGCTCAGGGGCTGACTGGAGAGCTCTTAAGGCTGGCCGCTGCCCCTGTCCGTGATACAGGTTCGAGTGGTGACCCTCTGCCGGCCTGTCCTGTCGTTGTTGAGTGTGCACAGTGGTTGCTGCAGGCCATGTTCTCTAATGCTTGTGTCCCGGAGGTTATGCGCACCAGCAAGTTGGTCCCCGTGCCGAAGTCGCTGAGCCCTGCTGCCCTGGCAGTACGGGACCAGTACAGAGGTATCTCTGTGTCACCTGTCTTTTCCCGCATGTTGGATCGCTTCTTGAATCAGCGCTTTGAGCGGTTGGCGTCACTCCTGTCACTTCGGGCTCCCACCCAGTGTGGCTTTAGGCCGGGCCATGGCACACTAGATGCCATCTTCACGCTGCAGCATCTGATCAGTGTGGCGCAGCATCGCCGCCGTCGCTTGTATGTGGTCTTTGTGGACTTTAAGAAGGCTTTTGACAAGGTTAGGAGGGACCTGTTGTTGGAGCGATGTCGACAGTTGGGTGTGCATGGCCCCTTTCTGGACATGTTGGTGGCGTTGTATGATCGGGTGTGCTGTCAGGTGGCAGTCAATGGGGAGCTTGGGGACGCCTTCCCCACAGTGTCTGGCACAAAGCAGGGGAGTGAGCTGAGCCCCCTCTTGTTCGGCCTGTTTATTGAGTTGCTGCATTACCTGATCAGGCTCAAGTTGCCGGGGGCAGGGCCAGTGCTGAGTGGACTTAAGGTGCCTGACGTGATGTATGCTGACGACGTGGGGTTGCTCAGCTTCGAGGCCTGCGAGATACAGCAGATCGTGGATGTGCTTGATGTCTTCTGCACATTGTTTGATATGGAGGTGAACCTTGCGCCGCACAAGACTTGTGTCGTGTGTTTCCGCCCGCAACACTTGAGGGTGCCTGCAGGGTTTCGCCTTGTGTTTCGGGGCCGTGAAATTGCGCTGCAATCAGAGTACGTGTATCTGGGCGTGCGTGTGCATGCCACTCGGGGGCTTCTGGGGGCGTCGGACGCGCTGGCAGTTTCCGGCAGCAAAGCCATGCATGCCATGCTGACGCGCTGTCGTCGGGCTTGCCTCACCCAGTTTGACATCAAGTGCAGAATGTTTGATATTTTGGTCGAGCCTGTGTTGTCATATGCGTCGCATATCTGGGGCCCGGCAATGTTTGTGAAGCGCCTGCACTCCGCACCGTACGACACACAAGCCGAGAGTGTGCACACCTCGTTCCTGAGGATCATGACAGGATCCATCAAAGGGGTTGCCAAGGATGTATTATACCGGGACCTGCACCGCATTCCCGTCATGTACCACTGGGTAGTCCTGGCTGCGCGGTGGTGGACCAAGCTGTCGGATTCGCGTGATGAGGAGCCCAGGTCACTGGCCAGTTGTGTGTGGCGCGAGGACGTTATGTTGGCCTTGGATGGCTGTCAGCGTTGCTGGTCGTATGGTGTGTTGCACACTATGTCTGGCTTGCAGCTCCTTGATAGTAGCTGGCGGCAGCAGCCTTTGGAGTGGGTGTTGCAGCAGCGGTGGCAGGAGTCAGCTGTGCAGGCTGCCTTGGCTGGCCTGTTCCGTGATAGGTGGCAGGGTCTTACAGAAGGCAGCCCTCGCACTGCACCGTCTGCCGGCATTCACAGGCTTACACACCATGCATGGGTATACCCTCTTGACCCTGGCTTTGATCCTTTCTCTAGAGACCATGCAGCCCCGCATATGAAGTTGTGCTTGTCTTTCAACTTGGCACAAAACCTGGCGCAGTTGCGTGTTGGCTCTGCACATCTTGAAATTGAGCAGGGTCGCAAGCGTAGGGAGTCTGTCCCAAGGGCGGATCGCATCTGTCGTTTGTGCTCTGGTCAGGACGCTTCGCTGGCCAACCGCGCTGCTGTGCTGGCCCGTACTGGCACCAGCAACAATGTTGAAGATCTAAAGCACTTCATTCTTGAATGTCCCGTGTATGATGATCTGCGCACCGCCTGCCCAGCCTTTGCTGACCCGGCTTCAGTCCAGTTGGGTGACCAAGATTGTGTTGCTACTGTGTTTCAACATGCCGAACAGTCGGCCCTGGCACACACTTTGTACAAAATGAAAGTGCGCAGAGCACGCTTGCTTGGCCTTACTATGGGTATTTGACTGACTTTGTTCTGTTTCTTGTGTCCACACTGGTATAGTTGCCTGCCCTCATCTCTGCACACAATAGGTTCCTAGCATGGCTGGCACTTGCTGCAATTCTGGTGGTTCTGCCTTCTTTGGTCAACCCGGTGTAGGTGGTGCAAACCACCGCAGGGGAGACAACTTATGAGGTTCACCTGGCTCGATCCTGGTGGGCAATGCCATTGTTGTTTGGCGAAAATGTCCATGTAACATACTCCCCCAAATGTGATGATGTGCAACTTGCAGCAGCCAAACAGGAACAGAATTACGTGCTGGGGCCCTGCAGGATTGATCGACTCCGCCCCGGGAGAGAGGAGGGATCTCTGACCCTCTCAGGGGCGGGGATTGCATATTACAAGACAGCTGTTGAAGGGTGTGCCAAAGTCGATCAAACCAGAGAGCATGAACAGGTGTTGGGGCTCGGCAGGATTGATTGACTCTACCCCAGGGAGAGGGGGGAGGAGTGCAGCAGGAAGTCAGGCAGCCAGTCAGAAGTAGCCGAGTGGTTGGCTTGGTAGGACCTTCAAAAAAACAGCTGGTTGATCCCTCGAGCTCCATCCCTCACCTGTCTTGAGGATGGTTGGCTCCTTGTCGTTGGTGCTTATGAGCTCCTGACCACCCTTGGCATCCTTCATAGCAAAGTCCTTGAAGGCAACCCCAGGGACAAAGTGGTAGGAGACTGCAGGGGCCGGCAGCAGCAGCAGCAGCAGCATCAATGATAGGAGCGAAGCGGCAGCACACAACAGCAGCATGGGTGTAAGGAGGGCCCCGGGGGCTGTGTTGGGGCCATGGAGCGGGGGCTTACCACACATGTCAGCGTGCAGTCAGTCACTGCTCAGCGGTGAGCAGGAGGGCTTCTGATGTTTCAGTGCAAGTCACAGCAACCATGGAGGCAGCCCAAAGCATGATCAATCACAGCAGGGCTCCGGCCACTGAAATCCCACCAGCGCGGCCGCAGCAGTTGCCTCCCCTTTGCACCGACTGTATTTACCCAGCAGTCAACAGGATTCACCGTACTATTGTCGCGGGGTTGCTGCTGACTTACGAATTGAATCCACCAGTTGGGGCCTGGCCAGCAGCTCAGCTTCTGTCATGCCCATCTCCCCTAGGAAGGCTTTGACGGCCTGTAGCAGCAGCAGCAGCAGCAGTGCCCAACAGTGGTCAACCGGACGCAGCACAACAACACCAAACCATCTACAGGCATAAGGCAGCTGCCGGTCCTGTCAATCTGCTTGATTCTCTTGTGCTTGGCAGGGACCTGCAGTGCGAACATTGGCGCCGTAATTTGAGGCAGCACACATCACTTTGCGTTGTATTGAACTACTACCTACCCGATCGGATGGCAAGAACCAGGTCCCTGTCGTCTTCTCCTCCTCTGCTCTCAGCTTGAGGCTGGAGATGAGACGGGCCATAAGTGTGTTGTCGGGATCGTTCTTGAACGCGTTCTCCAGCGGATCGTCGCCAGCCTATTGAAATCAAAAGAGAGGCGGGTCGGCGCTACGGACATCAGCTGCAGTTCAGCATTTCCACAGTAGTGACACCCCACAGGCATCGGTGCTGCTTGCAGCTTCGACTCCCCCAGCTGCACGCCCATCAGCGCCCTAGGGAGCAGAGAGCTGCATGTGGAAATCACTCACCAGCACGCTGCTGGCCAGCAACACGAAACACAGGGTCTGGACGATGCGGCGATCCATGGGCATGGTCTTCTGAAGCTTCTACAGGGGTGACAACGGGCAAATAAAACTACGCAGCAACGTGTTCTGGAGCAAGATAAGGAAGCATGCTATGCTTTTTGAGTGCACAAAAATACCAAGCCTGACCGTTGTCAACTGTGGTACCAAGATGCCGTGATAAAGGGCTGTGAGTACCGCGTCAACCCTTCTGTTTATGTGCTTAATAGGCCAGCAAAATAGGTAGTAACCTGAAACAGTCTATTGGCACGATGGACTACGGCCCTGCACTGGCGTGGTCTGCGGTTGTGCAGCTGCTTATTTTGCTGGCCTATTAAGCACATAAACAGAAGGGTTGACGCGGTACTCACAGCCCTTTATCACGGCATCTTGGTACCACAGTTGACAACGGTCAGGCTTGGTATTTTTGTGCACTCAAAAAGCATAGCATGCTTCCTTATCTTGCTCCAGAACACGTTGCTGCGTAGTTTTATTTGCCCGTTGTCACCCCTGTAGAAGCTTCAGAAGACCATGCCCATGGATCGCCGCATCGTCCAGACCCTGTGTTTCGTGTTGCTGGCCAGCAGCGTGCTGGTGAGTGATTTCCACATGCAGCTCTCTGCTCCCTAGGGCGCTGATGGGCGTGCAGCTGGGGGAGTCGAAGCTGCAAGCAGCACCGATGCCTGTGGGGTGTCACTACTGTGGAAATGCTGAACTGCAGCTGATGTCCGTAGCGCCGACCCGCCTCTCTTTTGATTTCAATAGGCTGGCGACGATCCGCTGGAGAACGCGTTCAAGAACGATCCCGACAACACACTTATGGCCCGTCTCATCTCCAGCCTCAAGCTGAGAGCAGAGGAGGAGAAGACGACAGGGACCTGGTTCTTGCCATCCGATCGGGTAGGTAGTAGTTCAATACAACGCAAAGTGATGTGTGCTGCCTCAAATTACGGCGCCAATGTTCGCACTGCAGGTCCCTGCCAAGCACAAGAGAATCAAGCAGATTGACAGGACCGGCAGCTGCCTTATGCCTGTAGATGGTTTGGTGTTGTTGTGCTGCGTCCGGTTGACCACTGTTGGGCACTGCTGCTGCTGCTGCTGCTACAGGCCGTCAAAGCCTTCCTAGGGGAGATGGGCATGACAGAAGCTGAGCTGCTGGCCAGGCCCCAACTGGTGGATTCAATTCGTAAGTCAGCAGCAACCCCGCGACAATAGTACGGTGAATCCTGTTGACTGCTGGGTAAATACAGTCGGTGCAAAGGGGAGGCAACTGCTGCGGCCGCGCTGGTGGGATTTCAGTGGCCGGAGCCCTGCTGTGATTGATCATGCTTTGGGCTGCCTCCATGGTTGCTGTGACTTGCACTGAAACATCAGAAGCCCTCCTGCTCACCGCTGAGCAGTGACTGACTGCACGCTGACATGTGTGGTAAGCCCCCGCTCCATGGCCCCAACACAGCCCCCGGGGCCCTCCTTACACCCATGCTGCTGTTGTGTGCTGCCGCTTCGCTCCTATCATTGATGATGCTGCTGCTGCTGCTGCCGGCCCCTGCAGTCTCCTACCACTTTGTCCCTGGGGTTGCCTTCAAGGACTTTGCTATGAAGGATGCCAAGGGTGGTCAGGAGCTCATAAGCACCAACGACAAGGAGCCAACCATCCTCAAGACAGGTGAGGGATGGAGCTCGAGGGATCAACCAGCTGTTTTTTTGAAGGTCCTACCAAGCCAACCACTCGGCTACTTCTGACTGGCTGCCTGACTTCCTGCTGCACTCCTCCCCCCTCTCCCTGGGGTAGAGTCAATCAATCCTGCCGAGCCCCAACACCTGTTCATGCTCTCTGGTTTGATCGACTTTGGCACACCCTTCAACAGCTGTCTTGTAATATGCAATCCCCGCCCCTGAGAGGGTCAGAGATCCCTCCTCTCTCCCGGGGCGGAGTCGATCAATCCTGCAGGGCCCCAGCACGTAATTCTGTTCCTGTTTGGCTGCTGCAAGTTGCACATCATCACATTTGCCTGTTTATTCATGCTCCTGTTTGGCTGCTGCTGCTGCTTCAACTGCCACAGGTGATGTTGACAACGACATTGAGATCTTCCGCAGCGCCAGCACTGGCTGGGCCACACTGATCGACGCCCAGGGCAACAGGGTGTCTGTGGTGGGCAAGCCAACTGCGTACGGCAAGATGGTGCTGTGGGACATCAGCAACGTGATGCTGAGTGGTGAGTGATACTCCTAATAACGTAAACCAAAAACACAAGCCCTGAGCCTCAAACCCTGAACCCTGTGCAACATCAGCAACGTGATGCTCAGCGGTGAATGTGGGCACACCTGGCAGAGTCAGGGTTAAGGGTTCAGGGTCTAGGGAGTTTACCGGAGGGCAGGGCTCCCTGCACAGCGTTGCCTGCGATCGCCAATGCAAAGCTTTGACACATCGTGAATGGTGAACCCCTTGTGTCAAGGGTGGCTGGCCTTTCAGTGCCTGCAACGTTGCCAGCCCCTCCCAACCTGCGTTCGCGTCCTTGTCGTCCCCGCACACTTTAACTGGATCCCTGCAACAGCAGCTCTGTGTTGGAGAGGCGCCTTCTCACGCTGGGTTCTGGGTCAATATCTCTGTCGCGCCACCGTCAAATGATGGACTGCCAGGGTGGCTGCTGTATTGCTTCCCACCCTGCTGCTTACTCCCTCGCTCTATGCGCTCCCTTCCCTTCCTTTTTGTTTCCCCAGGCCAGTACTTCACCAACACGCGTGCCGCGATCCAGTTCTACCCCGAGTGGACCTCCTTCCAGGAGCTGTACCAGCGTGCCACTCAAACCTCCAAGGTGCTGGCAGATGCCCTGGCAGGACGGGCAGCATTCACATACCTGCTGCCTAACAACGACGCACTCAAGCCAGCCATGCAGGTGCGCGGGGGGGGGGGGGGGGGTGACGACGACTGGGGGTTTGCTGACACACAGGAACTGCCGTATGAAATGGGGGTGTCATTTTGGGTGGGGTTTAGATGGGCTGGGCCTTGTGCCTGTGTGCAACTGCCGCAGTTTGCAGTCACTGCAAACTGCGCAGTTGGTTGTATGTCTATACAGGAGTTGCATCCAGCAGATACATGCCATGGTGACAGTCAAAAGTATCTTTATCATACTTGTCTGTGTGTTCCGTGCCTGCAGGTGCTGAGCAAGACTGGCACCGCTGACCTATCCCAGCTGCTAGAGTACCACGTCCTGCCAGAGCTGCGCCCCGTGCCCACCGGCTGGAAGGATGGTGAGAAGGTGAAGACACTGCTGGCAGGACACGACCTCACCGCAAAGCTGGGACAGAGGTGAGGCAGGGAGGCACACTGTTTGAAAGAACAGGGAATGATCATCAAAACTGAATAACATATCAACATATTATGGGGGAGTATGTTACATGGACATTTTCGCCAAACAACAATGGCATTGCCCACCAGGATCGAGCCAGGTGATTATGCATGATGCTGGGCAGGACAACACACACGAGCCACGGCACACTCTTAAGTTGCTGAAAGTAAGGAATGCAGGCACAACGCAAGGCAGCCCTCATCAGCCCCTGCTCCCTGACCTCTGCTCAGGCACCTGAGTCCCACTCTGCAGACTGCAGGTTCCAGCGTTCTTGTTAGCTGCAGGGATACAGCAACGCTGCAGCGACGCACACTGACTGCAGGTGCCAATGTGTCCAGCTGTAGTGGTTGCACCAAAATGATGAAGGTTGTCAGACCAGTAAGAGAGCTGGCATGTCCATTGTCATATATATGTAATATAACCTGTTAAATTCCTGGGTCGATTGGGACACTTGATTTGAGCTGCAGGCCTCCTGTTGAATCACCAACGCCAATGCTGCTGAGACGTACACGTTCCTGATGCCATGTATACGTATGAAACAAGCCGCCAGAGGCCCTCCTTACACCCTGTCTCCTGCTGCTGCTGCCGCCGCCGCTGCTGCTGTTGTGTGTTCCTGCAGTCCCTACACCGACATTTTTGACGGCAGCACCAAGCAGGGCCCTGAGCTGACCCTGGTTCCTGAGGTGGGCAAGCCAGGAAAGGTGGTGATCCACAACGTGTACGCAGGAAAGGTGAGACGGTTGCTGTGGCCCTGCAACTGCTGGGAAGCCGTTATTTTTGAACAGTGTGATTTCTTTGTGATGCTGTAAGGTGTTAGTGAGGTGTGCCCCGCAACATAGATGCTGGAAAGAGTAAGGCTGCCAGACTGCTGTGCCGCAGTACGTGCGTAAGCAGTACATAACCTTCCAACTGTTTACGGAACCATTCAACTGCTGCATCACAAGGGCTGCTTGGCACACAACCTTTCCATCAATACTGTATCTGCCTGCCCTGCCTGCCCCCTCGACTCTCTTGCATGCACAGTCCGTTCTGCAAGGCATTGACGCCCCTCTGGTGCCCAACACAGCGGTTGCCAAGACGCTGGGAGCCGCAGACGCTGCAAAGACTGCCGCAGAGAAGGGACCCCAGGCTGCAGGACGCAAGCTGCTGCAGCGCAGCGGAGGGGGCGGTGGCAGCCGCACTGACAAGCTCAACAACTGGTCGGCTCAGAACACCCAGAACGCCATCCGTGCTGCTGCTTCTGGGAGGGCCCCTGCCAGCTTTGCCACTGCTTCAGGCAGCGCGAATGCACGCAATGCCAACAGGAGGTGTGCCAACTGCGTGAGCTGGATGTAAGGGTGTGTGTGGCAGTCTGTTCGGGAGACCTACTGCAGGTGCGATGCCACTACAGCGGGGTACGGCCAGTGTTGGCTTTTGCTGCCTTGGTTGGTGTTTATTATTGCTGGTATGTCTCTTTGCTGCTGCTGTTGTGAGCCGCTGACAAGGGGGCCCTTGCGGCCTTTTTGTGCACGGCGCCTTCCCTCACGGTGCTTGTTTTGCAGTCATGCTCTGAACGAGTGATATTTGCTGTGATGTGGTGTACAAACATGGGAATGATTCAGGGACATGGGAACGTTTCAGCTTTCCAGCTGGTGGAACAAAGCACACATCCAATGTTACTGTGCAGGGTTCTGGCCTGTGGTACTGTCTACTTTGACACATGCTTGCTGTTTTCTGGAGACAGGCTTGCTGTACAGGCGACCACATTTGACTTAGGCTTGCGGGGCGGACAACCTTGCAGTTGCTGCCAAGTGCGGCAGAGTGTGTTTTTTTCACCTGGGTTGGTTGGCAGTGCCATGTACAACGGCACGGTATGTTTGCGAGCTTGTCTGGTCTGCTCTGCCCACATGAGGCACTTGCTTCTCTACTCATGTTTGCCGTGTCTGTCCTGAGTCTTTTGTGGACAGCAGGGTCATGGGATCCTGTCAGCCAGCTTCCAGGAATGTGCATGTATGTTGTCCTGGCTGGCTTGAATGCATGCTCAATATGGCTGGCCAGATGGTTATGCAGTGTGTGGCACTTGTTGACTAGTTGTGGCCAGGCTCACAAGGTGGGGCACCACCCATCAAACTGGCAAAACGCGTGCTGTAGATGTCGCACGAATGACTGCTATTATGATCATAGCGGCGAAAAGGCACCTTGTAATGGGGAAGAAAATGTTACACGCAGACACATTTGCCACACATCAATGGCATTGCCTGCCAGGGTTGAACCGGTTGAAACACTACGGTGGGGGAAAACCCCGATCCCCGTCAGTGGTTTGCACCACCTACACCAGATAGTAGCCTGATTCGAAGCAAGACAGCAAAGGAGACTTCATTGACATCCTGAGGCAACACGACAACCTTGTACAGAAGTGGGAAGCAAACAGCTATGATCCAGCAGGCAGCAGAACCAAGAAATACCCCTTGTCAGGTCAGATACCCAAAGTCAGCCCAAGAAGGCGCGCCCGGCGCACTTTCATCTTGTACAGAGTGTATGCCAACGCAGACTGCTCTCCATGTCGAAACACTGATCGCACACATTCAGGGTCGTCCAGTACCACAGTATCAGACAGGGGGAAGGCCGGGCAAGCGGCGCGCAAATCATCGTAAACAGGGCACTCCAACAGGAAGTGCTTCAAGTCTTCCACATTACGACTAGTATCTGTCCTTGCCAGTACAGCTTGGCGGTGGGCCAAGGTAGCATCCTCTCCACAACACAATTGACACAGGCGGTCAGCACGGGGCACAAAGACCCTTCGCTTACGTCCCTGTTCTATTTCAAGGTGGGCTGAACCAATACGCAACTGGGCAAGGTTACGTGCTACATCAAAGGGCATGCACAACTTGATATGCGGAGGTGCATCGTCCCTTGAGAAGGGATTGAAGCCAGGATCTAGCGGGTAGACCCATGCATGACGTGTAAGCTTGTGAATGCCGATAGAAGGGGCGGAACGTGGGTCACCTTGGGTGAGACCCCGCCACCGGGCCCTGAATAGGGCAGCCAGCGCGGCCTGCACTGCAGACTCCTCCCACCTCTGTTGCATCACCCAGTCAAGCGACTGATGCCGCCAATCACCAGCAAGCAACTGCAACGAGCACATAGTTAGCAGGAAACAAGAGGACCAACACTCCCGACAACCTGCAAGTGCAAGCGCGACATCCTCACGCCACACTGCGACTGTGAGCCGGAACGCCGGCACCACCAACCACACAATCCCCGCTGCAGGGTCACTTGTAACACGAAGCCCAGCACAATCCCCGCTGCAGGGTCACTTGTAACACGAAGCCCCCAAACTGATAGGGGAATCCCTTCTGACATACACTGCCACACCCCCATGGGGCCTGCCACGGGCAGGCCGTGGCCTAACACAGTGATAGACATCATACCCAGGCAAGAGGCCCTCTACATCACCCACCGTGTCACTCGTCAACATAGTCTCAACAAACCCGTACACATCACAATCAAGGTGCTGCTCCACCGCACTAGGAATTCTAGCTGCTGCCATACCCACCACATTCTGGGAAGAAAATGTTACACGCAGACACATTCGCCACACATCAATGGCATTGCCTGCCAGGGTTGAACCGGTTGAAACACTAAGGTGGGGAAAAACCCCGATCCCCGTCAGTGGTTTGCACCACCATTCTGCACTAGAAGCTGGATATCAGTGGCATCTGCATCAGGGCTGGTCAATAAGCGTCTGCATCCCGGCCCGCAAACTCATCCCCTGCCGCTGTTGCTGTTGCCGCTGCGCCTGCGCCCCTAGGGGAGCGGGGCTCCCGTGCCAGCTGCACCCGCTCCCAGTACGGGCGCCCGCTAGGGCCCCGCACCTCCTTTTCCAGAACAGCCCCTGACCAGCGCACCCTTTCACCCCGGGCCTTCAGCTGCTTGGCTGTGGGCGTCATGGCCCGCCGCTGTGCTTTCTCCTCCTCTGTTAGCAGCTTCTCCACATACACCGGCTGGCGCTGCTGGGCGAGGCTCGTGCGGGTGCGGCCACCCAGCACCGTGAACTCAAGCTCCTTGCTCCTCAGCAGGATCTTGTACAGAGCCATGGGCCGCCGGCCAGAGGCCCCACCAGGGGGCTGGTCCCCTGGCCTACTACCTCCAGCTGCTGCTGCTGCTGCCCCGCTCCCCTTGTGCTGCTCGCCAGCTGCACTGTGTTGTGCCCTGCCGCCGCTGCTGCCACCCCCTGCCCCGGAGCCCGCCCCGCCTGAGCTGCCGCCCGGACCCCTCGGAGCAAAGACAACTGCCACAGACAGGATGCTGCCCTTGCTGATGGTGCCAGCAGCAGCTAGGGCCTCACCCACCCGGTCGGGGTGCCAGCCAGCTGGCGCCCAAGCGCCGACAGCACCCTGGGCAACTTGCTGAGTACGCAGCCGCTGCTGGTCCTCCTGAAGCTCCTTGATGGTGCGCTGCAGGGCTTTCACATCCCGCTTGAGCTGCGCCTGCTGCATAAAAGCCTGTGCACCCTTGTCTGCGGCGTCTTGCAGCTGCTGGGCAGAGTCGCCGCTGTGGAGGCCGGCCTTCTGCGGGTAACCCAGGGCTGTCTTGGCGTCGTTACGCACCCCGCGTACTGCCACCCCCAGCTGCTCTGTTGTGGCACCCAGCTGCTCCACCTGAGTAAAAAGCCCAGCCACCGCGGCTGCATCAGCGGGCGTGCTGCCCCCACTGCTTCGCTGCGCTACCGCCCGCTCAAGCCGCTGCAATCGCTGCTGCAGACCCCTAGTGTCTTCCTGAAGAGCCAGGGTGTCCCCTGTCACTGACGCACACATCGTAATGTTGCGCTGGATGAGGCCGCTCATCAGCAAGCTGACAGCTGACATCGCCTGCAGATACTGCTGCACTGTAGGGTCCTGACCCTGGGGACCCTCCTTCACCTGGCGGCCAAGCTGCTCCATAGCCTTGAATCGGTCCTACAGCTGCTGCAATAGCTGAGCCGGGGAGGCTGAGCTGTCCAAGGGGAGTAGAGGCTGCGTAGGGTCTGTGGGAGGGGACCGGTCCTCTTGCTGCTGCTGCTCTGGAGGCGCCTCCTGTTGCTCCTGCTGCTGCTGGGCTGTGTCGCTTGGTTGAGGCTGCTGCTGCTGCTGCTGCTGCTGTTGTGACTGCTGCGGTGGGAGCTGTGGTTGCTGCTGACCCTGCTGCTGCTTGCGGGCAGTGTGTGATTGCTGCTGGTGCGACTTAGATCTGCCCCGAGACTGCCCCTGTTGCTGCTGCTGCTGCTGCTGCTTGAGAGGGTTCATGAGAACTGCCATCCCGGCGGCCTTGCCAGCGGCAGCCCTGGCCTGGGACCCAGTACTGCTGGCTGAGCCTGGGGGCCGCTGCCCTGGGAGGGTTTGCTGGTGCTGCTGCTGCTGCTGTCCTGCCCTGCCCTGAGAACGCTGCAGCTGGACGTTAGATGTCTGCTGAGCGCCCGCACCAGCCGCAGACTGGCTGGCTTTGGCAGCCCGGGCCCGTGTGGTCACAGGGTGAACTGCTGCAGCTGCAGGGTGGGTTCCTGTGTTCGCTCCCTCTGCACCATGCCTGCTGCTGTCGCCGCTGTTGAGGCCCTTTGGAGTTGTGCTGTCCCGTGACTGTGCCGCCGAGCCCTCACCGGGCTGCTTTGGCGGACTACGTGGCACCATGATTGATGATGGCCGTTACAAGGCCTGTAGGTCAGCCAGACCCGCCCGGCTGCCCAGAGCTAAGCCCTTTACTAACTACACTAAACTATTGTAGGCTAAGTGCTAGCCAAGCTGTCGCTGCCAGTTTGGTTCACAGTTCAAGTGCTGTAGACGAGACACGAAAACGAAACGAAACGAAACGAAACGAAACGTCACACCTGGCAATGTGCAATTGCACCACGTGCATCACTGCTGTACTCAGGAAGGAGCGGGGCAACAACATACCTGCACCACATGTGAAGGCCACACTGCCGATATGCAGTCCTTTCCTCTACAGGGGCAAACATCCAGCACTACCCGACCACCACATGCCCTGCACATATCTATATTATCTATATTTTGTTGACTTTCTGCTGACTTTCTTCTGACTTTTGTATAATGCACTGTTGACTTTTGTATAATGAACTGTTGACTTTTGTATAATGCGTTGTTGACTTTTGTCTTATGCACTGTTGACTTGGTCAACATTGACCAGCCTTGTTTGACTGTGACAGTCACAAGGAACACCAGATACACCAGACACACCAGACAAATAGACAGGTATGACATACCAGATACACCAGATGCACCAGACTACCAGAGAGGCCAGACACACCAGATACAGCAGATGCACCAGACTACCAGAGAGGCCAGACACTGTCTGGTGACCAGACCCACCAGATGCACCAGACTACCAGAGCGGCCAGACACACCAGATAGAGCACATGCACCAGACAGGCCAGACACACCAGACAGACCAGACCAGATAGAACCCCTGCGTGCCGCTGGCCTCCTGCGCACCACAATCACAGCCGCAGCAGGTGCCAGCACCACAACCTGTCGGCCACCCTGTGCCCTGGCCCCCGACCTCTTGTGAGTGGTCTGATGAGCATGATGAACGGGGTGGTGAGCGTGTTGGGAGCAGCATTCCAGCCCCAGCAGCAGCCTGGCTATGGGCAGCAGCCACTTCTAGTCGGAATTTTCGGAATTTTGACCTCTCTTTTGAAAGAGCTCGGTCTGTCGAAAGAGGCTATTCCGGAATCGAAGACCATAGAGCCCCCTCTTTCAGGAGTCGCGTGCTGGAAGAGCCCGGAAGACCCCCTCTTCCGGAACGGCGATTCGGGGGGGTCTTCCGGGAGAGGGCGGGTCTGCTGGAAGAGGGCGTGTGGAAGGCCTTGAACACACCGTTTCAGAATAGGGGTGGGCGGTTCTTCTCGCACGGGTCTTCTCGCGACCGGAAATAGCAATGTCGGATCGAGGGGTTCTTCCCGCAGGGCTGTTTCAGATGAGCCTGTAGAGCTGTTCTAGAATAGTGATTAGTGCTGTGTCAGGCCAGCCAGGGGACAGCAGCAGCAGGTGCATGGCAGCCTGCGGTGAAGCATGCTGGGTATAGGCGGACGCTTGAGTGCTTGCCAGGCACAGACAGCAGCAAGTACAGCCAAAGCAGCAGCGACAGGTGCCAGGCACAGACAGCAGCAAGTACAGCCAGAGCAGCAGCGGCAAGTGCCAGGCACAGAGAGCAGCAGCTGCAGCCAGTGCAGCAGCAACCTGGTGTGCTACCAATAGGAAAGCTCCTTCCCCTGTAGAGAGTACATGGGCAACCCCTGAGGCTCAGCAGCTGCAGACAGTAGCCCATTACTGCAGCAGCTTGCGCTGATCAGGGCAACAGCACACTTGCAAGTGCAATTGCAGAACCTGTTTGCATAGTCACACAGTCAACACACCATGCGGTGGTGCTATAGTGCGTCGGTCAAATGCAGTAGAAGTGTCAGTGTGGTGCTGTGCAGGGCAGCTGCAGATGCTGATCACTTCAGTATCACAGCAATAGGACCAGCCCTCGGCCATACCTGCCTACAGGTACAGAGAAGCAAGCTGTCAGCAGCTGCAGCTGCTGTTTTTGTTGCCTCAGCAAGGCAACAAGCTGCAGCACCAGCCAAAACGCAGGCCATAGCTTGCTGCTGGCCAAACAAAGCAGCTGAACGAGTGGAGAGCTGTTGTTTCAGAAGGGTTGAGCTGCTGTACATGCACAGCTTCACCCAGTCAACGTGTCAGCAAACTGGTCGATTTGAGGGCCAACTGTCCGACGGGTACAGCGTAGCAGCTGTTTACAGCAAACGCAAACATTGAACACATCAATTCAAGCAGCTTGCTGCTGTTAATACACGTCGTTATCGCCTTTGTTTCGAAATCGCGCTGTTGAGAGAGGGGCTTCTTCCGACACACGTCTGCAGGCTATTTCGAAAGAGCACGCTATTCCAGAATACGCCCCCCCTTGTTCCAGAACGACACTACCTTCTGACATCCCTCTTCCCGCACACCCCCCTTCCGACACGGCTTTCCAACAGGCCGGAAGAGGCCTCCAAAAGAGGGGTTATTCTCGTACGGCTCTTTCAAATCCTCAGCCAACTTTCCGACGTAGTGTATGCACCACAGCAGCAGCAGATTGCCGGCGCAGGTGCCGCCGTGTACCAGCAGCAGCAGCCAGGAGGGTATGCTGCACAGCCGCAGCTCCTGCCTGGCCCAGGAGGTGCTGTGTTGTGCTGTGCTGGCCAAGGGGGTTCTGCATACCCACCCCAGTAGCACTCAGTGCACCAGCAACTGTTGTTTTCTTACCCCCTCATACTTGTACTCACAGCACTGCACCATTGTTTGCAAAAGTAAAATATATGTATATGTGTGCTTCTACTACTCAGGCTTATACTGCCAAAGCAACAGCAGCAGCAGCCAGGAGCTGTGTACGTGCAGCAGCCAGGAGGGTACCCTCCACAACAGCAGTATGCGGCACAGCCACGCAGGCAGAAGGGGTCTGAGCTGTTGGCTGGAGATCTGGTCTGTCTAGAATGTGTAGTGTGCCTAGTGTTTACACTTTCTGGCCCCTCTGGTGTATCAGGTGCTCTATCTGGTCAATCTGGTGTGTCTGGCCTCTCTGGTAGTCTGCTGCATCTGGTGGGTCTGGTGTGTCTGGCCTCTCTGGTAGTCTGGTGCATCTGGTGGGTCAGGTATGTCTGGACTCTCTGGTAGTCTGGTGTATCTGGTGTGTCTGGCCTTTCTGGTAGTCTGGTGTATCTGGTGTGTCTTGCCTCTCTGGTAGTCTGGTGCATCAGGTGCATCTGGTGTATCTGGCCTGCCTGGTAGTCTGGTGTATCCGGTATATGTGGTGTGTCTGGCCTCTCTGGTAGTCTGGTGCATCTGGTATAACTGGTGTGTCTGGCCTCTCTAGTTGTCTGGTGCATTTGGTGACTTGCTACTCTTGCTTTTCCCTTAGGAAAATGTGTGAATCTTAAGAATTTCCGCAGTGCAATACTATGGTTCTTCCCTTCTCTGGATTTCTGGGATAATCATCTTGAGTGGTATAAGAATAAGGTATTGGTCGGCCAGGTGACTGGGTTGATTCGTGACAGCCCTGTAGGCAGGCATTGGTAGATTGGCGCATGTTTGCCAGGATGAAATTGCACCTTGTTGATCAGGGTCACTTGGTCCCGACCCATTCTACCGTGCTGTGCCCAGTATGTGTTTACCATCAAGGGCCCAAAAAATGAGAAAATATTCAAAGGTAAAGATAATACAGGGATTACTTGAAAGTGTCTGACAAGGTGGCTGGGCCCACAGGGAAGTCTGGTCCTGTGCTGCAGCGCATTGTCGTGCGTGATGCATTGTGTGTGCTGGAGTCACTGTTGGAGCCGGCGTGTGTGTTTACGTGTTGTGACCTTGTCAAGTTTTTGCAGCAAGTTAAAAGCCGGCTGCATGGTTTTCGCAGCTCAACTCGCTTTGTGCAGCATGCACAAACCTATGGTGTGGACTATGTCATGCAGATAGCAGAGTGCCTAAAAGGGTATGAAGATCATGTGGTCTGATGATGCATCAGGGGTGTGGAAGGTCACGAACAGTCAACGTGTCGTGGCTGATTGGCAGCGACTTCAGCTTATGTTGCCAGGCGTGACTGCTCTGGACAGCAGCCAGCGCATTGCCAGCCTGATCGCAGGGGCGATGTCCCCTGTTATTGATCAACTCAGGCTTATTAGGCAGCAGTATGGTGGTGGTGGCGCGGGTGCAGCCACGGCATCAGGACTGCAAGGCGGGCAAGCCAGTGCTGGTCATGTCCTAGAGCAGGCTGTTGCTGGACTCTTCTCAGGACTTTCTGAACCTAGGAACAGAGATCGCACGCTCAACAGTCTCAGATACACGCGTTTTCCACCGTTAACGGGCCCTGCATCTGCGTAGGTTGCAGGCGACGCTGCTTGACTACTTGCAACAACCATCGTTCAGCCATCGCTGCTGCAATGGGCAGCAGCCTGGCCTCACCACGCTGCATTGTTACCCGCATGCATACGTATCCTTCACGGTGCATCCAGCAATGCGGCTGGCTGCTGCTGTGCTAACCTGTGTTCCAGCTGCACAGGGGACTGTGCCCCTTCAACAGCATCCCCAGCCCAGCAGTACCTGTACAGCTGTGCAGCCACAACCGTTGTGCCTGCAGCAGCTCCCCCCGGCATTTACATGAGCACAGCTGGAGCTCAGCAACCTGCTGAGTCCCCCGGAACCTGAGATAAAAATATTATTATCCTGCATGCAGACGTGGGTGCTGACAGTTTGACCCACCGACGTAGGGTGCTTGCAGAGCATGCCGACTGAGCAGCGTCAGCGATTGCATCTGCCTGCACCTGAAGCATGTGTCCCTTCCCCTCCCTAGCACTAGCACTGTCACCCAACAAACCACTGCCCATGTGCCCCTTTGCTGTGCCCACAGAGAATGTTGACAGCGGCGAGGTCATCCCTGAGACACCAACATCCCCTATCAACCCTGCAGCCCTATTTGCCCTGAGGGAAGAGGTCATGGCATCCATGGACGTCCCAGATATGGAGGCTGTTGCGGAGGCCATGCGCCTGGCCAACCTGAGCAAGATCACCACCCTGGGCGACCTGATCAAGGAGTTCCCTGACCTGGAAATCAAGATCCTCGGTGTTGACACGGGTATGACTCTTCCCCAGAACTCTGTTGCTGCTGCTGTTGCTGTTCTCACTCCTGTTACCTCCTGGCTTTGATACCGTGACCTACCCCGGGGACCCCTGTTACTCAGTTTGTGCTGATCTATGCATGAACTGCATGCGTGCTGTTTGTACGCACACCAGCACTGCACACCACAACCAACCATGTGATCTGTTACATTCTGACAGCCCCCCGTACATTGCACCAGCAACCACCACGCTGCAGCCCTGCCCTGTGAACCCCCTTGCACTACCCCGGAAGCATGGCAGCACTGCCATAACTGCTCCAGAACACAGTAAAACCCTGGGTCACCCGTCACTGCACCTACCACCCCCTCTGACTCCGACGCTGCCCCGCTGCCTGCTGCCTCCAACCTCACACAGAGCTCGACACTGACACCCCTGTGGGTGACAGCAACTTCATGTCCAAGGAGCAGCACAAGGCCATCTGCATCGACTTCAACACCTATGTGATCATGGCCCGCATCAATGACACATCAGTACTGCGCCTCTTTGCAGAGCACTATGTCAAGAACACCATCACCTCTGGCTCCCTGCCCTGCTACAAGAAGCCGATGGTGTTCCAAGTGTCTTCCCTGGTGAGCCTGTTCCCTGGCGCCCTCTTCTTCATGCCACCTCCCCCAGCTGGGCTGGACGTGTACCCTGACGACTTCAAGTGCGTGGCATGGATGTCGTCACTGTCCAGCAAGAACTCATCCAGCCTCTACGCGGCATCGCTCTACCCCATGTGTAAGCCGCTTGATGACTGGGTGGAGTCTGCCAAGGCTGGCTCAAATGGCACCAACGACCCCGCCTCTGCTGCTAACCTGTGGAGCCCCATCCAGCTGGTCACTGCCATGCAGAAGTCCCCCGCCAAGCTCATGGGCATGCCTGAGGGCACCAGCGAGGCCGCCGCCAAGCTGCGCCTGTGCCAGGCCCTGCGCAAGGCTGACTGGACCATCCGCCGGCTGATCCTGCTGCCCCCCATGTACCTCTTCATCCAGAAGAACATCGTGGAGCCGGCATTCAAGTTCTACGAGTCCAGCGACATCAGGGCCGCCCTGGGCCGCCGCTACACCAACCTGTGCCCCGTTGCAGGGACCAACGTCAAGGTGGACGTCACAGACCACATCGTCTCCTACTGGGAGTTCATCACTGACCCCGCCGGCAAGGGCAAGTATGCCCCCGTCATGCGCAAGTTCTGTGGCTCCATTGACAGGTACCCCATTATTATGTCCCCAGAACTCTGTTACTGCTGCTGTTGCTGTTTTCCACCCTGTCACCTCCTGGCTTTGATACCGCGACCTACCCCGGGGACCCCAGTTACTCAGTTTGTGCTGATCTATGCAAGAACTGCATGCGTGCTGTTTCTACGCACACCAGCACTGCACATCACAACCAACCATTTGATCTGTTACTTTCTGGAAACCCCCCGTACATTGCATCAGCAACCACCACGCTGCAGCCCTGCCCTGTGAACCCCTTACACTACCCCTGAAGCATGGCAGCACTGCCATAACTGCTCCAGAATACAGTAAAACCCTGGGTCACCCGTCCCTGCACCTCCCACCCCTTCTGACTCCAATGCTGCCCCGCTGCCTGGCTCCATCGACAGGTACCCCGGCTACCAGGCTCACTTCTACGGCAGTGACAACCGGCCCCGCTTCCACCCTGCCATCACACCTGATGCTGGCGCTGCCGCTGCTGCTGCTGCTGCTATGGAGGCGCCCTCCGGACCCCCGGCCGACGCCCCCAGCCCTGCACGCGGCACACCCACAGCTGGCCGGATCTCACGCATGGTGATGTCCCCAGGCCGCCCCGGCGACCCCAAGGCCCCCCGGTTTGTGGATGTCACCCGCGGCAGGCACGTAGCCTCTACCCTGGCAGGCAGCACCCCCGGCCCCTCTGGCTCCCGGCTGGCTGCGCCCCCCGCTGCTGCTGCCCCCGCCCCCGGCCCCACAGGCGGTCCCCCCGGCCCCACAGGCACTATGGTGGCACCTGGCGCATCGCCTTACCCCTTCTTCGGCGGCGTTGCTGGCTATGGCCCCCCTCCCGGCACCCCTGGCTTCCCTGGCGCCCCTGGCGCCCCCGGCTTCCCTAGCTTCCCTGGCTTCCCCGTGGTTCCTCCCGGCTACCCAGCAGCAAGCCCCGGCTACGGCCACCCCTTCTACCCACCCCCCGGCTACCCCTGGCCCTCCCAGTCCCCCAGCGTTCCCCAGGCCCACACCACCCCCCCACCCCAGTAGGCGGGTAAAAAGGTACACGGTGCTGCACAATGGCAGTCCACCGTGATGTCCTGGGCCGGTTGGTTCCCTCCAAGTCCGACAAAGAAAACCCAGATCTGAGTGTCATTGCATTCTACTGTAACCGCCTGTTGGAGTATGCCAGGCCTGATGACATGTTGCGTGCCATTGGCGCTGTTGACCCCGATACCAGTATTCGTGTGACCTACAGAGGCAGTCCTCATGTTGAGGATGTACTGAAAAATACTACCCAGTTCCGGGCCCCTGTCCCTGTGTGTTGTTGTGGCATGCCCGGTGGCTCGCACTTGTGCACCACCAGCCTTGCATGGATCCCTGACCAGTTCTCCGACGTGAAACGCATGCTTGCAAAAGGGTTGAACCATGTCCCATGTGCTGTGCTTGATGTTCAGGCTGTGCTGGATGTACATGCCACCATAGCAGAGGCAGTTGCTGGACCCTCAGCTGTGCCCCTTGCACAAGCGTGGGCACAGCAGGCACTTGCTGCCGCTGCTGTTGTTCCTGTTGATGCTGTTGAGTTCACACGGGAGCACCCTGGTGTGCAGTACATTATGCGCCGTTGCTTTGTGAGCTGTGTCGACAAGGCCAGCAATCAGCCTATGTTCATATGCAAGCACCTGGCAGTGTCCATGGCCCTTGAGCATTGTGTCAAGGCTGCCTCCTTTGACCCTCAGGTTGTAGCCCCAGACACCCATGCTATTGTGCACACCTTGGCTAGTATTGCACCTGTGTTGCCCTTGCCTACTGACGACAAAGCTCCACGGCTTGCTACCCTGTACCCTGTTGTTAAACTGCACAAGACCCCGATGGGGTGGCGCATGATCACCTCTGCTGTAGGCACCATGCTGCACAACGCTGCTGTCCTGTTACAAGCCACGACAGCGAGGCTGATTGAGGAGCTGCAAGGCTTTTGCGCCCTGCGTAATGCATCGTTGCGGAGTTACCATGGGTACAATGTGCAATGCTGTCCGCTCATCAAAGACGGCCGTGTGTGCTTAGCCAACGTTGACCCCAGGCAGCAGTACTTATGTGATTTGTCGGCTGATGTTGACAAGTGCTTTGACGTCATTCCCCATGACAGCCTGTTAGATGTTCTGCAGTCTGTCAGTGGCATGGTATCAGGTGCATACAGTCGTGACCACAGGGACCAACAACCGCACTTCAACGTCTCAGGCCGTGTTGTTGAGGGAGTCCTGGAGGTGTCCAGTGTCCAGTTTACACACCGCAAGCATGCTGAGCACCAGTTCTCCTTGTCTGTGGAATCCTGGCTGCAACTGTGCAGGGCTGTTGTCAGCAACTGCTTTGTGCAGGTCGCTGGGCAAGTATTCCGTGTGACTGCTGGTATCCCTCAGGGCTTGCACTGCAGCCCTGACTGGTGCAATATTTTCCTGTTGTACCATGAAGTGAAGTTTGTCCAGGCTAACCCTGAGGAAGCCCATGACGTGTTGTTGCACTGGTTCCGTCAGGTCGATGACGTTAGGGTTGTTGTCCGCGCCACTGCATCCAATGTTGCAAAGGGTATGTCTTGTGCACAGTGGCATAGCTACTTGCATTCTCTGTTGTCCCGGATCTACCCAGCACCCTTGACCCTTAGTCTTACATGCACACTCAACACTGACCCCGAGTCCCATGTTCTCTGTTCCACTGGTTTCCTGGACATACAGTCGTCGCTGTTGTCTGATGGCACCTTGTCTGTTGAGCTGATTCGCAAGGAGAAGAAGCTCCCAATCCCTGTCTGCCAGTATGTGCACGCTGAGAGCAACCGACCCCTGCACTCATGCTACAACGTGCTCATTGGTCTTGTCATGTCCGCTGTGTGGCACAACACAGCTCCCGGCCCCTTGCTTTCTGACCTAAGGTTCTTGTGTGAAAATTTCATTGCCAATGGTCATGAGAAGCAGCGTGTCCTGCGTGTGGTGGGCAAAGCCCTGCGCAAGGACTTCAGCCTGTTGAAGCTTGACTATGATCCTGTTACCCTTTGGCAAGCAAACCTGTGGCGCATGCACCAGTAGGACACAACATGACCAGGTGTGGTTGGCTCTGGCCGGAAGGCCAGGCCATCCACACCTGCTGGTGTTGTGGCCTGGTCTTTCTGTCAGCCAACCGGGACTCGGGTGGTTGGCGGGGACCACCTATTATTATTATTATTATTATTATTCGATACCACGGGTTCTCTTCTTGCGAGCGCTGTAACTGTGCTGCACCAATCACTACTCCACTGCCTTGGACCTATGCCTTCTTGCCATGTGACCCACACAGCTGCCCGCGCACAGCCTTTACCACTGACAACCCTGCATAATGATACTATGCAATGATAATACTGTGTACTCGTGTGTCTGTCTCAGTCTGTACCTGCTGCCTTTGTTGACCCTCAGTTGACTTTGCACACCAGACACCCTTGCATGCGCCCAACATACGCCAAAACAAGAACGCAAAATAACTCAGACCCTGTTTGCCAGCGCTCATGACCCACGCTGCAGCAACCATCTTCAAACGCCTTTGAACAGTCCATAGCAGCAAGGAGCCCCGTTCCCACAGGAAACCTGTTGTGCTTGTTGATCAGAAATATGCAAACCTATTTGGACCTAAGCGACAGCCTTCTGTGGGCTAAACAAAAAGCCGTACCTAACCACCTCGACTGGCACACGCCTAACACTGGCCGTTCAAACCAGCCTGCAGCCCCTCATAAGCTGCATCCTCCCAAGGCCCGGTACCCTTTTCCAAGGACAACCATCTACTGAAGCCCTTCTTCAAGACCGACAAGCTGCAACCATGCCTCCACGTGTTGAGACCGGCAAGCGCACTGCATCCGAGGACGAGAACCAGCCCCCCGCGGCAGGTGTGTGCACTGCAGGCCTATTGGTGGTAGCCAAGGGGCAGCTAGCAGCACGGGATGCTTAAAGTACAGCCGATTCCAGCATTTGCTCCTCTGGGGCACTTGTTTTGGCTGTGACCACCAAGCAGCTGCACCTCCTGCGTTATCCTGCACCTAGGAACAGAGATCGCACGCTCAACAGTCTCAGATACACGCTTTTTCCACCGTTAACGGGCCCTGCATCTGCGTAGGTTGCAGGCGACGCTGCTTGACTACTTGCAACAACCATCGTTCAGCCATCGCTGCTGCAATGGGCAGCAGCCTGGCCTCACCACGCTGCATTGTTACCCGCATGCATACGTATCCTTCACGGTGCATCCAGCAATGCGGCTGGCTGCTGCTGTGTTAACCTGTGTTCCAGCTGCACAGGGGACTGTGCCCCTTCAACAGCATCCCCAGCCCAGCAGTACCTGTACAGCTGTGCAGCCACAACCGTTGTGCCTGCAGCAGCTCCCCCCGGCATTTACATGAGCACAGCTGGAGCTCAGCAACCTGCTGAGTCCCCCGGAACCTGAGATAAAAATATTATTATCGTTATCCTGCACCTAGGAACAGAGATCGCACGCTCAACAGTCTCAGATACACGCGTTTTCCACCGTTAACGGGCCCTGCATCTGCGTAGGTTGCAGGCGACGCTGCTTGACTACTTGCAACAACCATCGTTCAGCCATCGCTGCTGCAATGGGCAGCAGCCTGGCCTCACCACGCTGCATTGTTACCCGCATGCATACGTATCCTTCACGGTGCATCCAGCAATGCGGCTGGCTGCTGCTGTGCTAACCTGTGTTCCAGCTGCACAGGGGACTGTGCCCCTTCAACAGCATCCCCAGCCCAGCAGTACCTGTACAGCTGTGCAGCCACAACCGTTGTGCCTGCAGCAGCTCCCCCCGGCATTTACATGAGCACAGCTGGAGCTCAGCAACCTGCTGAGTCCCCCGGAACCTGAGATAAAAATATTATTAGGCAGCAGTATGGTGGTGGTGGCGCGGGTGCAGCCACGGCATCAGGACTGCAAGGCGGGCAAGCCAGTGCTGGTCATGTCCTAGAGCAGGCTGTTGCTGGACTCTTCTCAGGACTTTCTGATAGTGGGTTCACAGCCTGGCGCTGGTATCAACCTGGGGTCCCAGTACTGCGAGGTTGTTGGCGAGTTCCTTGCTGCTTGGTTGGGGTTGGATGCAGGTGGGGTTGGGTTGAATGGTGCAGCGCCCCAAGCTGGGCTGTCCACAGGCAATGAGGGGTCGGACAGGAAGGGGCATGGGGCCCACAAAGGCGCTGAAAACGCGGCAGGGAGGTCAGGGGACGGAATGGGGCGGAATGCAATCAGTTTGCTTGGTGATGATGGCATGTGTGGTGGTGGTGATGGTGTGCCCGGTGGTGGTATGGGTGCCCATTCTGCGCCTGGCAGTGTGCCTGCTGGGGCTGTTCGCAGGGCGGCTGCGAATGTGCAGGATGGGACAGCAGATGCTGGTGGCCGCGGTGCAGGGCAGGAGCTAGGGGTAGTGCTCAGTCTGCATGAGCGGTATGCTGCTGTTCTGATATCTGCAGGGGTTGTATGTGCTGATGCATACAGTCAAGGGAGTTGGTCAAGATGGTGGGGGTGCTGGATGACGATGACAATGTTTGCATGAGTGGGGACCCCGGCACGGGCAAAACCAAGGTCACCAATAGGGTTTGCTACCCAGTTTTGACTGAGAAGTATGGGGTAGGGGGCTGGTGGGCGACAGCTATGACTTGGGCGGCTGCGCAGTTGTTGCGGCAAGGGTGCACCATTCACAGTATTAGCGGCATTGGTCGTGGACAGGGTACAGGTAGTGATCTGTGGACGCGCATGTCGCCATATGCTGTAGCCAGGTGGGGGGCTGGCCCTCCTGAAGTGAGGTGTGTCTTGATAGATGAGGCTGGTATGGCGAGTGGTGATTATTTGAACAACCTTGTTCAGGTAGGGAGGGTAGCCAAAAGTGTAGCAGGCCTTCGCGCTGTGCGCTATATTTTGGCTGTTGACTTCATGCAGTTGCCCCCTGTGAATGACATGCTCAAGCAGGGGCCTGGTATGTCCTTCACCAAGTCACCAACAAAGTATGCCTTTGAGCATCGTGTGTGGGCTGAGTTGAACTTTAGGTATGTGCGGCTGACGCACAATTGGCGGTTTGGGGCTGACAACCGGTTGGGCCACATGCTGGCTGAACTGCGCGTGTGTGTCAGCCGGACGGTGGTGGTGCATGAAGGGCGTGATGGGGAATCCGTTGTTGCCGTTGATTATTCCAGTGATTCTCCTAGTGCACGGCTGCCACAGTTTGTGTATGATGAGCTGAGGGCATCGAAGCAGAATGACATTGGGGATCGCCAATAAGCAACATGGTTGTGGGCCGCCGATAGCCCATTACAATATGTCGGTGGTCTTCAGATCACATGGTCTGGGGATCGAATGCTGGCAAAAACACTGGCCAGGGTGTGATGTCCGCCCACCCTTGTAGCGGCTCGCAGTGGTGAAGGGGTTTCAGTGGTTTACCCTTCACGCGCGGGTTTACCAAGCTTCGGCTTCGGCAGTTTACCAGGTTTGGAGAGTACTACTATATGGTGAAAGTATCCAGTAATGAGGGAATACAGCACATTGGCAGCATATGCAGCGGCAGTTCCATCTCCCCTTCCTTCCTTTAGAAAAAAGCAGATGCACGCAAGCGCAATGATGAGTGCATTGATGCGTTGCCTGGTGGTGATGTGCACTTAATGGCTGTTGACAGGAAGAGCCGTGTGACCAAGCCATGGGCTGGGTTTGTGGCCGCTGCTGCAGCGGCTGACCCAAACCTCACAGAGCAGCAGTTTATGGCAGCCGCCAGTTGGACAGCGCGCATGCCACAGCATGGCCTTCGCCTGGCGAAAGGTTCATGGGGAACAACAAACGCAGCGCAGGCACTGTTTTCAGCGGCTGCAATGTACCTGGGCACTTAAGGCTTCGCAAGGGAGCTAGGGTGGTGGCCACTAAAGGCATCAGCAACCTTGTGCCCAACAACAACATGGGTGTGGTGGTGGGGTTCAGGGCTGTTGGGGGTGAGTGCGAGGAGGATCGGTGGACCAAATCCACCATGCCGTCAGCTATGCAGGACACTTCTAAGACTGATGTAGCAAACCTTTTCCCACAGGTGCATGATTAGCGGCGGTGGCCTGTGGTCCGGTTTGAGGATTCAGATGGGGAGGAAATTACCACTATGGCGGTGTTTCCTCAGTGGCATATGGTCTCTGACAATGATGGTGACTATGTGTGCAAACGCATGCAGGTACCATCGCTGCCAGCGTATGCCATCACTGTGCACCGTGCGTAGGGCCAGACCTTTGGCAAGATTGTGGTGTACCTTGGTGACAGCAATGCGTTGTTTGCGTGCGGCTTGCTGTATGTGGCGCTCGGCAGAGCGACACGGTTTGAAGATGTGTTGTTGCTGGAGTATGGGGTACTGGCACGCCAAGGTATGATGTTGGCTAGTCCTGTTGCCAAGAAATCGTATGAGAATATGCCTTGGGTAGATATCAACAACACGTGCCGAGTTGATGGCTGATATACCTTTGTGGCATGCATTGGTTTTTGATGGGGGTTGCAGTGCTATTGTGGGGCCGATGGGGTTGCGTATGTGAATACTGCAACATGTGCTAATTGCCGTGGTATGGTGTGGGGCATGAGGGATGTCAGCGTGGCTACATGGGTTGAGCTCATTCGGGGATATCCCGGTGGGGAATGTAACAGGGGTAGATATTGCTGACGAGGAAGTTATCGATGTGTGTGTGTGTGTGTGTGTGTGTGTGTGTGTGTGTGTGTGTGTGTGTGTGTGTGTGTGTGTGTGTGTGTGTGGTGTGTGTGTGTGTGTGTGTGTGTGTGTGTGTGTGTGTGTGTGTGTGTGTGTGTGTGTGTGTTGTGTGTGTGTGTGTGTGTGTGTGTGTGTGTGTGTGTGTGTGTGTGTGTGTGTGTGTGTGTGGTGTGTGTGTGTGTGTGTGTGTGTGTGTGTGTGTGTGTGTGTGTGTGTGTGTGTGTGTGTGTGTGTGTGTGGTGTGTGTGTGTGTGTGTGTGGTGTGTGTGTGTGTGGGTGTGTGGGTGTGTGGGGTGTGGGTGTGTGGGTGTGTGGGTGTGTGGGTGTGTGGGTGTGTGGGTGTGTGGGTGTGTGGGTGTGTGGGTGTGTGGGTGTGTGGGTGTGTGGGTGTGTGGGTGTGTGGGTGTGTGGGTGCGTGCGTGGGTGCGTGCGTGCGTGCGTGCGTGCGTGCGTGCGTGCGTGCGTGCGTGCGTGCGTGCGTGCGTGCGTGCGTGCGTGCGTGCGTGCGTGCGTGCGTGCGTGCGTGCGTGCGTGCGTGCGTGCGTGCGTGCGTGCGTGCGTGCGTGCGTGCGTGCGTGTGTGACATGGGTTCAGACGCAGTGCCGTGTAACTGTATTAACACATGTCAGCCCAACCGCTGCTGTCCAATCGGCCGTTGCCGTCTGGCCTCAGCCCGGGGCAAAGTGTGAACATAAGTCAACAGTGGCCATACAAGTCTCCGTTGAGGGCAATCTGTCATGCTGGGGTTGAAGTACACGTCTTCTGAGCCTCAAGATGCTCACATGTCACTATTGTGCAGCAAACAACTGGACTCAAGTGAGCCACACAACCAACATTCGCAGTGGAGCATGTGCCCAGCAAAACGGCAATCAGCCTGCCTCCAAGGTCAGGCACTATCCCAACGCGGGTGCCATCCAATTGCTGGGCCGCCCGCGCCTCAGCTGGCGGGCCTTGTGCTAATGTAAAAATGGCCTAGCAGACCATCAGATCGGCAGATCAGCAGATTTGCATATCAGGCTACCCCATGAGGCGGATCAGCCTCACCCTGACGTCACGCCACGTGGCGAGCCAGCTAAGTCACATGGTTACTTATTCCAGGATGAGGAACATGACCATGCCTGTATGTGGCACAGTGTCATGCCAAGAGTGGGAACCTCCTTGAAGCACAAAAAGAGGCTTGGATTGTGCCCTGGGCTTGCTGTGTGGTTGACCTTCGAGTTGCAGCATTGTGGCATGCAGCGGAGCGCTCACCGGTGTGGAGCCATGGCGGCGGCGGCGGGCCGCCAGGCCGCCGCGGCTGGCGGCATGTCCACCCAGCACACCAGGTGCCAGCGACCAGGCACGCCAGCAGCAGCCATAGAATTCCCAGCAGCATTAACACTGCCAATGCTCAAGTTGTGTGTGCGCCTTTGCTGCCTTGTCAGGTGCCGGCCGCAGGGTCGGTGAGAACATGGAGCAGACGTGGGCGCAGCTGCGCCCTGTGATGAAGCTCACACGGTACATGACCAAGCAGGGTTATGTGACAGGCCTTGACGACGCCTTCCTCCAGATAGCAGACGACAAGCTGCTTGAGCTTGTACAGTTGCTGGTCAGTGCAGACAAGGCTTGCCGGAAGAAGCTTGGTAGGTGTGATAGGAACCCTTCTCCACGATTGCACATCCAGGATGTGACATCCTGTGAAAGGCTTGCCACTTTTGTCGCCGCCTGATAGCTGCCCAAGCTTACGTCTACAAGCTGGTGTTGGAACTGCTGAGGCTCTTCCTTGCCTGCCTGTAGCACTATCGGCCAGCGTGGGGACTCAAGTTTGAACATGCTGCTTGATTACGTGTCAGTCCATGAGGCATGTGGTGTGTGTGTGTGTGTGTGTGCCATGCAACTGGTTATGTCCACCTGTGTCTGTCATCATGTGTGCCTGCAGAGGAGGCGCGCCGCCAGCTGCAGCAGGTGTTGCGCTCTGCACGTGCCAAGAACATCCAGGGCAAGGCGTTGATGGCAGCAGCTGTGGCCACGATGGCTGAGACTGCTGCTGATGACAGTGCAATGCCAAAGCAGGAGAAGCTGCAGGTGGGTGCCTGCTGCACAGCAGTTTGAGACTGGGTAGTTTGCAGAAAGCACTCCTATTACCGCTACTGTCACATGGTTGAGGCTTTGCCTGAACACCTGTGGGGAGCCAACTACAAATGCCCTCCTGGCGCGCAGATGGCACAGGCCCGGAATGGTCTCAACAAAGATGCTGGGGACAGCAGTAGGGTCAACCTGTGGGTTCTGCCCTGCGGGCCACCTTATAAGGCTTTGCTTGCCTTGATGCATTGGTTGCTGTGAGATTGTTGTGAGCCCTGCTTGATGGACTAGTCCCATATTTGTGAGTCTTTGTTGCAGGGTTGATGCTGCCAAAAAGTACTCAGGAGCCTTTGCTCCTCTCCTTGAGATGAGTGTCTACTCAGTTCATGCAATGTTGACAGTACCTCCCAGCAGTGAAAGTATGCGCTAGGTATCCCCCCCCCCCGCCACACACACACACACACACACACACACACACACACACACACACACACACACACACACACACACACACACACACACACACACACACACACACACACACACACACACACACACACACACACACACACACACACACACACACACACACACACACACACACACACACACACACACACACACACACACACACACACACACACACACACACACACACACACACACACACACACACACACACACACACACACACACACACACACACACACACACACACACACACACACACACACACACACACACACACACACACACACACACACACACACACACACACACACACACACACACACACACACACACACCCACACACACACACACACACACACACACACACACACACACACACACACACACACACACACACACACACACACACACACACACACACACACACACACACACACACACACACACACACACACACACACACACACACACACACACACACACACACACACACACACACACACACACACACACACACACACACACACACACACCACAATGCAGCCGCACGACTGCGTGTAACGGTGTAGCACACCCTCAGGGAATGTGGGCTGTTTGTTGCTGCCTGTGTTGCTTGATGCAGATGGAGTTTGTCCGGGCAAAGGAGCAGTTGCGCGCCCTAGCATCGCTCAGGGAAAACCGCAGCAGCCTTGCAGTGGCGCTGCCAGGATCTGAGAGCAGACCCTTGCAGGCGCGCGCCTCCAACAGCAAGCTTGAGCACAAGCTGTTGTGCCGCGTAGCATCGCTGCAGTGTGACCTAGGTTGGGACAAGCCGCCTGAGCCCAGCAGCAGTGTTTACCAGCAAGGGCTGGCAGCGCTGCGGGACGAGCACCTGCGCAAGGCGCAGAAAGACATTGAGCGTGATGTCGCTGTGTTGGGCAGCATCTTGCAGGAACGGCAGCAGTTGGGGGAAGCCAGCAGACTGACCCGCAACCAGCACAACAGGGCAGCACGCAGGCGCAAGCGCATCCGGCAGCTTGTGGACAGCATGGCAGCCTGGCGGCAGCTAGACCTTCCCTCCAGCCCTGCATCACAGCTGCTGCCAGCACGGTGGACTGAGCAGGTTGTCCTTGACTTGTTCAAGGGCTCATTCCCTTGGAAACAGGGGGAGGATGGTGGTGTGCCTTCCCTGCTGGCTGAGCAGTTCCGAGATGCATGCGCAGAGGTGAGGCAACAAGTGGTGATGAACCTTGCAGTGCGCAGTTGCGCAAAGTTCATGTTGGCAGCATGCATAACAAGCCGCTGGGCAAGCGCAAGACAGTGGGGAGGGGGGCGCAAGCAGTGCAGTGTTGCGGTTGACGCCGGTGGCACACCGGCCACCCACAAGAGCGCAATTGCACCTGCTGCTCAGTGCTGTTTACTGTGTTGTCTGCACCCCTGTTGCTAGGAAGCGCGCACGCTGGAGGAACTGCAGATGCAGCAGCTGGAGCGTGGCCGTGTTGTGGCCTTCTTTGCTTACATGCAGCGGCAAGCAGCAGCACAGGTGGCAGCAGCAGCAGCAGAGCAGGACCAGTTGGTAGAGGCGCAGCAGCAGCAAGTTGATGACGCAGCAGATGCTGTTTCTGCTGCCAGGAACCTGCGGCAGAGCGTCGAGCAGATTGCGCAGCTGGGAGCTGAACAGATCATATTGCAGCGCTGGGCAGACAAGTTTGGCATGTGCGCGCAGGACGCCAAGCAGCAGTTTGCTAAGCTGGCCACATGATGCGCTTGCCACACCACCCTCCCCTCCCAGCGCCTCAGTTGGATGGTTGAGTATGTTGATTGTTGCGACAAGCCAGCATGGGATTCTCCTGCTGTGGGGCAATGCTGCAGTACTGCTGTCAGTAGGATGTTTGAAGTTTTCCCAGATCTTGTCGGCTGCTTTTGCAAGGCATGTGCTGTGACATAGAAGGGTAACAACCGTTCCAAGGCTGATGCTACTACGACTGATACTACTGCTACTACTCTAACTGCATGCCGGTGCTTGCAGCCTGCTTGGTGGACATGGAATAAGTGTTGTACAATGCGAGCACTTGCCAAAAGAGCTCTGCTGGCTATTGCGACTGTGGTGATCACATGTAAGGTTGTGCGCATGGTTTGCATTGACTGGATAGGTGTTGACTCTTCTCACTTGTGTGGACCGACGGCCTCACAGCAAACACATTGATCTTCACAGTCCCCAGTTGCCAATGGACCGCCATGTCACACGAGGCCGCTACGCCTGCTTACTGTGACATGCCAAAAAAAGCTTCTGTACAGTGGTTGCCTTGCAAACGTGTCAAATCATGTCAGAGTGACAGTGGGAGAGTGCAGAGGGCGAATAAGCTGATGCAACTATGCAACAGGAGCAAAGAATGGTGGCATGGAAGGAGGGCGAAGGTCGGACATCACAAACTTGTCAAGCTGTCCGCGAGTGGCCAGCACTATCTGGCATGTATCTCAATGAGCCGCCAACTCACCAAAGGGGCAGGTCATGCGTTTCGCATGATGCCACTGAATCACTACTGAGGGGCTGAAGGATATACTTTCATGGGTGGTTACAGGCCATTCACAAAAATGAACGCCATGACATGCCCAACCTTCTACTGTCATGTGCCTAACCTTCAGCCCAACATGTTAGGCACACTTGGCGTAGCCTACGCCACTGATTTGCCAAATGCTCGGAGCCACTGTGGCAGTGGCTCAAATCAGTCAAGTAAGCGTGCAGGTGCGAGAATAGCTCATGGCATGGAGGCGCCCCACTCGCTGCGCATAACACCACACAGGCGCACGCCCACACACCACCAAACCCCGCCCACAACGTTTTGACGCCCTCCGCAGGGTTGCAAGCACAATGTAAGCCAGTTGGCATCAACAAAGCACATTGTGCTGGTCTGACTGCTGGTCCCAGTTTGCATGTTGGGACCCCACAAACCTTCACATCGAGAGCCAACATCACAAGCAATTGTGGTGCCGCACTCCTGGAGGTGACTGACCTGCAACCAACTGCACATGGGCACCTCAGGCCCACGTTACTGGCCAGGCAGCCATTGGGGCCATAGGAGCAACTGTAGCAAGATAGTAGTACACTTGAGATCTTGCTTGCTTGTTCATGCACAAATGCGCACTCGCCCAACACCACACAGCACACGTGGTGGTACAAACACCACCAGACACTGCACCACAGGTTTGGTGCCTTTCCCAGCCTGTGGGTGTCCACCACAATGCCAGACAGTGGGTGTCCACAACCCACATCTGACCTCCGGGCGCATTTGCTTATCAGCACCCCTCCACCCCCCACCCGAGAGCCAGCTTGCTAAGACTGTGGCAGGAAACTGACGACTTGCCGTTTACCGGGCTGGGGCCTTATTATTACAAGGCCCCGTGGCCTTGTGTGTGCACACACATGATTTGCAGGTTGCTGACCAACATATAGTCAACTTTCAGTGTGTTGGCCCAGAATACTTATTTGACATCGTGCACTTGAAGTAGGCTGCATCACAGACACCATCAGTAAGTAGGCTGCCCGTGGGGCAGAATGGTACAAGTGTCACCTGTGCATTGGTTGCAGGTCAAGCTTGGTGCCAGGAATTTGTCGTTCATGTGGCTTTGGGGCCTCACATCTTCAAGAACAGGTCTGACGGCCGACGTGGACGAAACCTAGTTTGAGGTGTTTGAGCGGTGTGCAGCAGTTGTTGCAGCATTTGCTGCGGCAATGCGTTTGTTGGTGGAACTCTGAGCACTGACCCTCCAGTAGCACAGGTACTGCAGTACAGCTACTGCAGTACACAGCTACCGCAGTACAGCTCTTGTCTTACAACTACTGCAGCTGGGCACATGTACTGTTGCCGCTTGTGACCACCACCAAGTTGGAAGAAGCCTACGGTTCACATGTGCCATTTTGTGGTTGGAAGCCAGCAACAGTTTGACTCAGGTGAACAGGCTGAGAATCAACAGGGTGACTTGTGAACCCATCATCAACTTGTGCGCCAACACGTCCGCCTGGAATTCCACCAACACGACCAGCGCAGTAGCTGCCACGTGTGTGAACTGAAGCTGTGAAACTATGCAGCGTGACAATGATGGTGAGCGGCTTACAACTCACCAGCAGCGCTCAAGTCATGCTCTACTGTCTGGTTGGCAGTGAGCCATTGTTATGCACCTCATGATGGTGAGGTGCTGGGTTGCACCCGCATCCCAATCAAGCACTTGCTTGAGGCACGTGGCATTAGTGCGCCACTGATGCAAGCCACAAGACTTGCATATGCCATGTCACAGTGTAGTTAAAGGTCGGCAATAAGGAGTGTGCAGTTTGAACCATGCCCAACTTGCTCCCTGATCTACAAACACAAATCTGTTGTCTCTGACATCCATCACACTCGCTGGTCGGCAACTTTGCGGCTGCAAGCAAGGCAGACGTTTGTGCGGCGGTGACAGCCTGTGCGTGTGTTCTGGCGTGAAGGCCTGCTGGAGCATGTGATGCAGTATATTCATACCGGCATGGGTGCAGGTAATGAGCTATGCTGTGCATGTTTCCTGCTGGGTTGGCTTGCTGATGATTGCCATCAAACATGTTCGCTCAGATACAAGGCGGACAAAGTACTGGAAGCAGGCCCCCTTCAGATTTGACACAAGCCCAGTCGCCCTCCCTACACCACTGCAACATGCTGACTGCCTTGCCCTTGTCAGTGATGTTGCGCCATCAGAACTTGCTTGATTGCATCACACCACCAGGCGCTCTGCCTATGTTACATGTTCCCACATGCAGTAATTGACACACATACCAATTGCCCTCAAGCTGACCCTGACCTAAGGTTGGCTGGGATACAACATTGGCGCCATGTTGGCGCCGGCGCCATGTGGGTTTATGCCCTCAACTGCTGATCATGCCGGCACATGACCCTCATACAGTCATAGAGTTGACAAACACATGACACGCACACTGCCATGCCATTTGACAGTTCAACTATCAGCCAACTTCATGTGACACTTGCCGACTTCTTCACAAGTTGCCAACAGCACTCGCAACTCAAACAGTTGATTGGGCAGTACCCACAATCGATGCTGATGTAAGGCAGGGAGACAGCAGCTGTTCCCCTCTAGGCGTACTGCCCACACACGCACACACACACGTGCAGCACTCATGCGTATGATACACCCACTTCAAAAGGTAAGGCCATGACCCCCAACGATCATACTGCAGCACCTGCCAACCGCTGTCAGCCACACTGGCTCCTCTGCAAAGCTGTTACCGCTGTGCTGATTAGGGCCCGGCACAAACGTGTGGACTGAACCTGCTGCTGTTCTGCATGTAGCACATCAGCCTCTTTGTTTGCTGCTGGAACCCCTTGGTGGGGTTGTGCTCAGCCAGTGCAACAGCAAACACGGCTGCGCTCACGAGCTCCTCCACTGGTGCGTTCTCCTTGCCAGCCTCATCTGCCCAACCCTTGACGATTGCAGCCCGGTCCTTGTCCTGCGCAGCACGTGGAAGGTGGCACACATGAGCATTCGTATGTGTCCATACACAATACAGCCACACCCGACCCAAAGCTCCCAGCCAGGCACGTGCAGGCAACTAGCTGCATGCCAGCACAAAGGGTTTCAGCAGCACCGTGACCACTTGATGGATGCTGCAAACTCTATTATGGCAGCCAGGCCGTGTGACAGCCGCCTCGACTGGCAGAATGCACATGGAGATGAGGGCCAAACAAGTCAACAGGGATGGTGCGCACATGCGTGATGCAGTGCCAGCAAGCGTACCAGTTTGGCCTCCCACAGGGACTTCTCCCTGCTCGCCAAGCCAGCCGCTGTGTACCCCACTGGTAGGGTGTTGCCCTTGTTGCGGTTGCCATTGCGCTTCTGCACAGCAGCAGCTGGGGCGTCATCGTCCTGGACTGCACACAGAACAGCGGCAACTCGTGCGGCGGCAGCGCGCTGAGGGCGCTGGGTGCTCTCGGCGGGGCCTGCCGCACTCTGCTGCTGCTTTGTCAATGCTGCTGCTGCTGCCGCCACTGCCTCGCCAACTGGTGCAGCAATCGCCTCTGAGTCAATGCTGTGGCGTCCTGCAGAAGGGCAAAAGTTGGGCGCTATCGTTAATGCAAGTCCCCCAAGTTTCTTTCAGGACAGTCCATGCAGCTGGCTGCCTACAATCACTCAATATGGCTGCCTCGATTGCCAGCAAGCAGCACCGATCCTGCGCAAACCCCCCATACCCTCAGCCCCATGGGGTTGATCCATTTGCCTGCCTGTGGGGTGTGGAATGAAGCCCGCTCACTGCCGAGTGCACCCTGAACACACATGGCTTCTTGACAGCCTATGCAGACACAAACTGACAGCTAGCCCACCAAGTCACCAACGGGCAGCATGCATACACCTGCCAAGCCCCCCTTGATGCTTCAATTGCCGCACCTGACGCATCCTGCTCTTGTGCCCCCAGGTTGGGCGCCCCCAGGTTAGGCACCTGTCCATCTACACCATGGCCACCTGCATGACAGGGGAGCAAGACAACGTGAGGCGCTCTCACAACCCCTGCAAGACTATGTTCAGCACGCACAGCAGGCTATCATGCCAAGTTGACAGCGCACCTGATTGTGTGTCAGTTAGCTAGAATACATACATGCCTGCTCTGGCGTGCACATGACAGCACAGTCAGTTTGCACACCTGCGCTGGCAGCAGCGTCATCATCAACAGGGCCACCATCTGCACCGTCACCACCTGGCAATCACAGACACATTTTACGTCAGTCACACGAGAGTGACGTGGTCAGAGTGTTGACCACAGAGGTGTCAACGGGATTGCAACGCACCGTCCAGTGCCACACTTGATACCATGACACACAATCGCACCCCAGCGCACTCCGCTCTCAGCCAACGCACCTGATGCATCTTGCTCCTGCAGCCCCAGGTTGGACAGCTCATCACCCTCACCATCGTCACCTGCATGACAGAGGCAGCAAGAGACAATGATGATGCCGGACAGCCCCAACAAGGCTGACAGATGATCATCCTAAAGCGCAAGTACACTGAGAGGTGGTGCATTACATTTGAATAGCTTTATGACAAGGCTTTGACAAGTGTCCCTGCTTCACACCGGCATGAAGTAGGTGGCACCCACACACGCAATGCATGTGCGTGTGTGTTGGTCGATGACAAGGCCATTCAGGAATCGCGTCGCAACCCTCTGTCACGCCTAGGTGGGCCGCCTAGAGCAGTGTAACGACTTTTGCTAGAGGGGCAGCCACTATGTTGCACTCACTTGCGCTAACAGTTTCACGCCCTTCTGCCCCTACGCTGGCTGCCACACATGCCTCCGCCCCGCGCCCCCCCCCCCCCTCTCACGCACATCTGAACACAACAAGTGTCATGCCTGGCTAGGCTGGCTGTAAATCAGATGCTTAGTGCACGCGTGTGTCGTATTCATGCAGCATTTACCCCAGTTGACCTAGCCCCACTGCCATTACAGGAACACAGGGCCTGCATCACAGCAGATCGCTGTGACCCGCTGGGCCCCAAACCCTCAGCAAGAAGGCTGTGCGCATGCATACCCACCTGCTGCCCCTGCGTCAGCTTCACTCTCCTTGGGGCCCCAAAAGACCTGCAAGTACTGGTCAATGACGTGCACGACATCTGGCTTGATCAGCTTGCGATCACACTGCAACTGGGCCGCGGCGCTCTCGATCACGCGCTTGACTGGCAGTGTCTCAAAGTCGTCCTCTGCACAGGCAGGCACATCCAGGGTGGGGGACACTGTCAATGGTGGTGGCAGATGCACTGCCAATCCGCACATGCTGGTCTTGTCGAGGCACAGCTGGCATGTGGCATGCATGCTTATTGTTGCTGCTGATGCAGTTGGAAAGATTGAGCCTATTGCAAAACCCTCAGCTGCTTTGATGGCACGCCCCACACCTGTCAGTCCATTCAGAAAGGTGAGCGTCGCCTGCTCCACCTCCTCATAACCGACATTGCCTGCAAGCACAGTGAGCAGCAAATCCATCACAACCTCCCTTGCAAAGTTGGCATGCAGTGTGCTAGCACATGCTTTCAAAAAAGCACAGTTTGTCCTGCCATACAAGCTGAGACACTACTACTGCACAAGTGTTGTCTGCTTTTGTCAAACCACAAAGCGGAATGACCACCCACAGCATCTGCTTGTGTGTCTGTCTGCCCTACAGACTACTAGGATCTGGGCACGCACACACTCATGTGTTTAACACACCTGTCATCTCCTCCTCCTCTTGCTCCTCTGCCATTCCTGAGTCTTGCAGGCCCTCCAGAGGGTCTTCCTCAATGTCATCCTCCTCGCCGCCAGTGCCCATCTCCTCAATCTCTTCTTCCTCATCAATATCTGCAGCTCACATCGACAGGCACAAAGTGTGTGCATCCGCAACAAGCGTTCGCAATAAGTATGTGCTAGCTGGCATTTGCTGTTACTATCATCACTACTGCTAAACTGGGTCAGGGCCATGCCTGACCGCCAAACTAGGCGCATAGGGCATGTTGCATGCTGCCTGTGGCGGTGATGTGACACATGCTCTGATGACAGCAGCAGGGCAGCTGCGCATGCCTGTTCCCACCAGCGCCTTGAGTGTGCTCACCCTCACTGTCTGCTCTGCGCTGCCGCTTCCAGCTCCTCTGGGTGCCTGCAAGCAACAGCATACCACATGCAGTCAGGGTGTGGTGGGGGCTCAAGCAGGTTTGTTCACCACATTCCTGCCAGTGTCAACTGTCCATCGTCAAAGCTGAGTTAAGCAGCATCACCACTCGCTGCTGGCAGCAGAGGTACTAGTATACAGATTAAGTTGATATATTAGTACCCCCCTGCTGGCAGTGTTGACATTGATGCTGTGATACTAACATACATCTGCTGCTGTGCTGTGCTGTGCTGTGCTGGGCTGCTGCATATTGCGATCGCATGCACTCACCCTCACTGAGCTCCTTGCCATTGCCTCGCTGCGAAGCTGCAAAGGCACAGGTACATGTTGATGAGCTGCTGAAAGGTCCCAACAACAGGGGCTGCAGAGACGGGGTGGTTGGTCCACAACATAGATAGCTCTCACCACCACGGCTCTCAACAACTGCCTGGACCTTTCTGTATTGCTCCAAACGTGCTGCTATGCGCTTGTCCCGCGGCCGCTGCTTCTGCAAAGCCTCCAGCAGGCCAACAACTAAGCTGGGTGGGATGAGCTCAGTGTGCTCTATGATGAAGGAGCCCTGCGGCGTTACTGGGAGCACAATCAGAACCCCGACTTCTCCAGCAGGCAGGTTGTGAAAGTACTTCATGGCCGTTTTCTTCAAGGAGTGCCGTATCTGTGCTGGTTTGCTCAAGAGATCTGGCATATCACCATCAAGCATTGCGCGAAGGGTTCGCCCGCTGGCTGCAGCTGGCTTTCCATCCATTGCAGTGGTATCTGCACGCTTTGTGATAAACAGGAATGGGCTGGGCTGTTGGTGAAGAAGGATGATGTGCGTGTTGCTTAGTGTCAGTTGTTGTGTGTTGAGAAATCAAAACTGTTGCTGATATCTCTCACAAGCATTCATAGTTACGACAGAGAGGTACACGCCCAGGCTCGGCGAACCGCTCAACATTTAAATTTGTACCGTAACCATAACAGTGGTGTACTACTACGGATATACATAAATGTATGCATTCATTTTGTAATGATCAAGTCAAGTCAAAACTTACCTTTATTCTCCTGGATGTGCAGGTGGGTGAATGGGGTGATGTCAAGTCACCCCATTCCCAATCCATCTAGCTGCCCTCGCACGGTCTGCATCAGGTGGTGGGGTCACATGGTGTGGTTGTGATCAAGGTCCCGCATCATGGAAAAGGTGATATGCATATTCTGACGGATCTGGAGCAGCACAGCCCATGGCCTGCTGACGCCCCTAGCTGGACCCCTACCCGGGTTTTGTGCAATGGTTCCCTTATGAACCGTGGCAGGTCAAATAATGTCCATCATTGGGTGTGGTGACACAGATCGAATTCTTCGTTTCCCCCACCCTTGCTCCCGGTTCTGATGGCAGGTGGCAGGGGGGGGGGGGGGAGGCGTGTGTGCGTTCACTACTGATACCGCATGGCGGGTGGGGCTGGCGCAGCCCCTCTCGGCTGGCCAGCCGACTTATTGTGCTGCGGGCTATTGCCTTGGTGCTGTACACCACCTTGGTGCTGAGGTATGGTGTGCGCGGGGGGGGGGGGGGGGGGGGGGTAGCAAGCAGCCTGTGGGCAGCCTGTGGGCAGCCTGTGGGCTGGCACACATGCCCAAGTGCGGCCCTTCGTGGTTGTTGTTCCAATGGGAAGAAGTCCTATGGCGTTAAGAGACCAAGGGGATGTCTCTGTATCTTTATCTTTTTTTTTTTTTGTTATTGGTAAAGCGGAGCCGTGACAGAGAATCAAGAGCAAAATCGCATATCAAGACTGCATGCGGGTGCTCAAATGCAGTGTCAAATTCAGCCAGGTAAATGCCTGCTCTTGCAAGGGCATGCCGCGCGGGGGGGGGGGGGGGGGGGGGGGGGGACAGGGCTTGACCACCACCCATCACCACCATTCAGATTATGCGGAAACCCGTGCAATAATAATAATAATAGCGTTCAAGCACAACCCAAGCCTCTTTTTGTGCTTCAAGGAGGTTCCCACCCTTGGCATGACACTGTGCCACATACAAGCATGGTCATGTTCCACATCCTGGAACCCCTAACCATGTGACTTAGCTGGGCGAGCTAGCCTATAGGCTAGGCTAGCCAGACCGGGGTGCCATTGGCAGCTGCCTCATCTGGCAGGCCTTGTGCTGGTGTGAAGGTGGAGTGCGTTGACCAAGCGAGCACTATCAGTGGGCTGGGTTGCCCGCACCTGCCATCGAACACAGTTGTTGATGGACCTACTTGGCACCCTTGGACGACACTGAGGGGCCTCGTACGACAGCATTTTAAGCTCAAGGACATCATCTTTTGCTGACAGAATTGTTCAGCACCAAATCCAATGGCTGTGACCGACATGCATGGACGACCCTACGCCAACCGTTGGTCTTTGGGCGGTAGCTACCGACCTTCGAGGGAAGCTGCGATCGACCCACCAACGGCTTTCGCCCTTGTCATAACAGATATCAATTGAATCCATTTAGACACTATGTGATGCCTTACTCACAGTGGCTTGTCTGTGGGTCTCTGCATTCCTTCTGCCCACAGATCATACAACACTCTGCCAGCTACTGCTTCCACTATTCGCTCACTCAGTTCAGCACAAAGTGCATTATGTCCAGTAACAATTCGATGACAGTAGCCTGCGACATCGGGGGCGTAGTCCGAGACCTGGCAACATGAGAGGCAGTTACAGGTGCCCTCGAAGGGCTTGCCGAGCTGGCAAGCTCCCATCGCCTGATATTCATCTCAAAGTGCGGTCAAGGCTTCAAAGAACTCATTCTGTCCTGGCTAGCAGCACGCGACCTCTCTACCATACCCATCTTCTTCTGTGAAGAGGACGAGCAGAAAGTCAACATCGCAAAGGACCAAGGTGTTGCAGTAATGGTGGACGACCGCATCCAAGTCCTGCGGACCTCTCCAGAGACTGTGGCGCAGATATGGCTGTGCTCTGACGAGAAGAAGATAGCTGGGACCATAAAGCACCAGCGGGAGCTGTTTGACACATTTCAGCATGCCCGTACGTGGCCTGAGGTTATGGATATCGTGCAGGCCTGGGAAGAGACTGCGCCAACGTGATTCGTAACTTGGTGGTTTCATTCTTGCTGGCCTGGACCAATTCAATGGGTGCGCGTTGTGTGCTTGACAGGGGGGGGGGCACAGGGAGGGGGGCTGATGCTGCATCAGTCCACACAGCATCCCCGGGACACCCACATGTGGAGAGTCTCCAAGGGTTGTGTAGCACATGCATGCTGCGCTGAGCAGGGCATTTGCATGTTGGTGTCATCATGTGGGTGTCAGTGCGGCGCACTTTATCATCATGGCCAGGTCTTACCATGAGCACATCGTGCAGTGGTTGTCATGTGGTGGTGGTGGCGGCCTTGGCAAACGGTTCCAGGTCAGAAGGGAATAGCCGAAACAACTCAGCAGATTTTGCTTTGCCATGTCATTGGCTTTGATAGACAGTGGTGCCATCTGCACCACAAACTGTTTGATAGGGCCTGCCAGGCATGGCCATTGCTGATCATGGCCATTGCTGATCATCAGCGCCGCTGCCAAGAGGCTCGAGCGCAATGCATGTGTGTTCAACAGTGGATGTTACTGCACACCATGATATTTGGTGCCACCCCGGGGGGGGGGGCGTACTACTACTACTACTACTACTACTACTACTACTACTACTACTACTACTACTACTACTACTACTACTACTACTACTACTACTACTACTACTACTACTACTACTACTACTACTACTACTACTACTACTACTACTACTACTACTACTACTACTACTACTACTACTACTACTACTACTACTACTACTACTACTACTACTACTACTACTACTACTACTACTACTACTACTACTACTACTACTACTACTACTACTACTACTACTACTACTACTACTACTACTACTACTACTACTACTACTACTACTACTACTACTACTACTACTACTACTACTACTACTACTACTACTACTACTACTACTACTACTACTACTACTACTACTACTACTACTACTACTACTACTACTACTACTACTACTACTACTACTACTACTACTACTACTACTACTACTACTACTACTACTACTACTACTACTACTACTACTAGGTTACAAGTTACAAGTGGATACTTTCATTGCTGAGCGGTACTTTCCACACGAATGATATCATCAATTGGCAGTAATGGTCAGTTGTCACTGGCCCATGTGTGTGACAGTGCTTCAAGTTGTTACAAAGTTGCTGTGTGTGTGACTGGAGGTGTGTTGTGACCGTGTGACCAGTGATGTGTAACACCTAGTGACAAGCTGGAACGTCGCCCAACCTACTGCTGTCCGGTCAACATCCAGGCCGTAGCAGCTTTGCCAAGGGCGTTGAGTCAGCCCAGGGCCTATTGTAATCAAAGTGACTGCATGTGTTTCTTACGCACTAGGCTGAGCCGTGTGCAATCCATGTGGCCCACTCACGCATGCGCACATGTACAGGAGTTCCTCACGTGCGTATTCAATGCAGTGCACATTGCACCCAAAGTCACAGACAAGTCACACTTATGGGCTTGAAGCTTGGCTGCAAATCTGCAAATTCTGAGAGTGTAACAGCATGATGGCAATGTGCCAGGGGAAGGTGCGTCGCATGATGTAACGGTGCACACATCAAGCAGCGGCTGCGGCGGCTGCATAAGCCCAACTCAACACTCCACATTCAATGCAGCAGCCTGCTGGAGTGATTGCACTGGGAGAAAGGATGACAGGCACTCGTTGAATGCCGTACAACTGGCTGACTGCAAGGGTTACGTGTGTGTATGAATGAAGGTGTTACACGGGTTTCTCAAGCAACTACGTTGCAACTGAACCCAGCCACGGATGGACACAACCAGCACGGAAGGGGGCCGTTCGGACAAACCCCACCATCAAAAGCTTGTCACGCACACTCAGTGTGCTTCCAGATTGCGAACACAGAGATATAATACACGGGAAGGACTGAATGGCGCCAACGGCACTGCTTCTCGCACCTGCAGGGTTGCGACAAGAAAGGGCGGACGGAACAGAAAACAGCGAACACACAGCTGCGAGCCAGGTTACGTGTGTGTATACCACCAGCGCTGCAGCACCACTGGTCCTGGCAGTACTACCAAGACCTCCAGGGTTGCAGCATCAGGAAAAGTGCCACCCTAGGCTAGAATGAATGAATGAAGGTGTTACACGGGTTTCTCAAGCAACTACGTTGCAACTGAACCCAGCCACGGATGGACACAACCAGCACGGAAGGGGGCCGTTCGGACAAACCCCACCATCAAAAGCTTGGCCCCCTAGGCTAGAATGCATACGTTGCTATCAGGCGGGCACTGTAGGCTGTACAACTGCCTAATAACATAGGTTCAGACCACAAGTGTCCTGTAGCTCAAATGGCAGAGCCGCAGTGTTAAGGTTGCGAGGTCCGGGTTCGAATCCCGGCAGGACTACCACGTCCCATAGGGGGGACGTAAAGTACCCTGAGCTAGGCTGCTGACCCGGGCAAGTGCAGTAAAGGGAGAGGGATCCCCTAATGCTGATTACTGCCACAGAGGCAAAAGGTGGGAAGGGTGCAGAATACAGCCGGAACAGACATGGAGCCCATCATTGGGTGTGCTACCCTAGGGATTCAAGGTCTCCTCAGGTCCGGACTGAGGGGACTCTCCCAGTGGGTCAAGGGTGATACCTTACAGCATCCAAGCTCCCATGTCGAACAACACTCCGACCTGAATTTCGATGGGTTTCGAAGGCCCCCAGGTGTGCCCCTGGGGAGTGAGTGGGGCCAGGAGTGCCATTGCCTTAGCCCTCGAGCATGCATGAGATGAGCCGTCCTTACAGGATGCGAGGCCAATGGGAGGAATCCTATGGCGTTACGATACAGAGGGGGTGTATCGGATTCTTTCTTTCTTTCTAGGTACCGGTGGGTGTGCAGACGACCGGGCAAATCCCAACAGCAGTGCCACCTAGGAAAGAAGGCACCATGCCGCAAAGCACTACCCATGCTTACAAAGAGTCATGACTAACCCACAACATCTGCATCGGTGCCCAGGAAGCCCTGCAAGGCTGTAGCATCAGGAAACGTGCGGCCCTGCAGCACCTGCAACGGAACCGCCACACCCTTGGAGCCCTCTGCCGACTTCAAACTGAGCTCGACTGCACCCCCTGCATACCCTGACGTGCCAAACAGGTCCAGCTTGACGATGACTGTGTCGCCAGCTCTGCCCCCAGCAAAGTCCCGCAGCAGCTAGGCATCAAACGATAGCAAATCCTTCTCTGCGTCATAGGTCCTGGGTCCAAGAGGCTTGAGCAAGCTGCTACAACCCAGTGAACCAGGTGTGAGGCTGCATGGCTGTGACATCACGCTGCTGATGTAGGCCTCCTTGATGAGGGTGCTGCTGCCCAGGGCTGCCTCCAACACCGCATCAGTGAACACCAAACCAGCAGCACCAGATAGCAGGCATACGCTACCCGGCGGCCTTGCTTTGAGCAGCAGGAACTGGTGTAGGGTGTTGAGCAGCGGCGGCAGGCGCAGCATGTGCGCCAGTCGCAGCAACGCGGCTGTTTGCTGTGCTACCTGCTGTTTCAGGTCTTATTCAGAGGTTTCTGCTTGCAAGCCCTTCTTCCAAAACTTCACTGATTGGTTGTCCACCGAGGTATCAGGTACATCGGTCCATTCAAACCTGTAGCGACCCACCACATGCAGCTTCAGCACCTGGCCTGGAAGCTGCACATTGAACTTGAGCTGCTGCAGCTGGCTGCACAGTGCCTTGCACAGGCTCACACGCGACCCCACTGCGTCTGCAAAGACCAGCACCTGTGTCAGCCCTGCCACTGTGCTGAGCTGCTCAATGTCCTGCTGACCCAGCTCGTCCGAACGGTCGATGATGTTTTGCGCGCAGTTCAGCCAGCAGCTGACTGTTTCACGGGAGAAGGGCCGCCCATCCAGCAGCAGGCCGCTGACATCCCAAACTTCTGCTGCTGCTGGCAGGCCCCTGGCGACATCGCTGAAGCTGCGCACGACAAAGGACTCTGCATAGATAGGCTCTCCTGATGCTACTTTGACCATAAAATCATTCAATTTGAAAATCATTCAATTGACCATCAAATCAGTCTCTAGCTTGGGCTTGTTGCGAGAACCCATCTTTCAGCCCAATCGGAATTCAACCACTCGACGGAAGGTACTCAATAGTGTTGCGGAAGCAGCCAGAGTGGTCAAAGAGCTGACAATAGCGCAATACCTAGTGCCAATGCAAGTGTGCAAGTGTGCAAGATGCTGAGGTGCTCCCTCCATTATTGGCGCCATTAGTCATCATTACGAGACCGGGGTCGCTTGCTCAAAACATCACCATTAGAAATTACATGTTTAAGTCTTGAAGAATTGAATTCCGATTCAATGTCCTGACAGCAGCAACATGGCAGGGGCACAAGTGCCAGCACAAATCCATGACGCATAGCAGCTTGTTGATCAACTCATGAGGTGTGCCACCAGGCTGTTGCTGGCTGCACCACAGTCAACCAGGGTGGTCAGCAGGGCAGTGCCGATAAGTGCTGTCTCCATGAAGCATCCTCATTCAGCAACCAGGCAGGCCTGCCGATACACAGTAACCAATACGTACAGATTTACCTGACTGAGCCTGAGTACACCCTCGGAAGGTGTATGCGCGTGCCATGTATGACTCAACAACAGCAACAGGTTTCAGGTTAGCCGGTCAGCATGAGGCTGTGCGCTCTACTGACTGGAGACAAAAAGTTCATGGAGTGCTGGCGAGTTACAATTTGACAGTGGCCTTGACACAGGCACTTGACAAGAGGCCCAGCCCTTGCAGGGCTTATAAATGCTCATTGAAAGCAGCACGGCAGTGAGTCGGTGCAGGATAGGCAGCAGGCACTCTAGAAAAACCAAACAAAACTGCCCTACTACAGTACAAAGGTGGCTTGGAAAAGCACCCGCTTGGATATGGTACAGCATCAACTGATGACGTGATATGACGTCAACCAACAGTTCATTGAGAAGCAGTCAGAATCTAGTGAGGGCCCCAGTAAGCAGCACCAAGCAAAGCCTTGCCCAGCCACCTATGGTCTGCATAGATCAACATATGGCAGTAAAGGCAATAATGGCAGTGGCATACGGTCACCCTACTCTTTCACCCGCTGCCAAAGCTGCTGCTACTGCAGGTGGTGCTGGTGGTGCTGCTGCTGTTGTGGGACGGACATGGCCTCATCTCCAGGCTCTACTGGTTGCTGCAGTTGCTGCTGCTGCTGCTGCTGCAACAAAAGCTGTTGTTGCTGCTGCAACGTTGGCTGCTGCTGTTGCTCTCCAGATGGCTGCAGGCTGTCAGTCCCTGAGCTGCCACTGTCCAACAGACTGATGACTGAAGCACAACGGCCACTACCACCACCAGCAGCGGCAGCAGCTGCAGCTGCAGCAGCTGCGGCGAGAGCACCACCTTGTGCTGCTGCTACTGCTGCTGCTGCTGCTGCTGTTGCAGATGGACCACCACTCTCGCAGCTGCTTGCACCGTTGGCTGCACCCCTACACTACCACAACCACGGCCTGCATACGCTTCATGGATCCCTCCACAATCACAAGCATAGGGGACCTCACAACCAGCAGCACCAGGCCCGCCAGCACCTCCACCACCACCACAAGCAACAGCAGCAGCAGCCGCAGCAGCAGCACCGTCACCACCACCAAGAGCACCACCACCAGCATCACCACCACCACTCACTGCAGTGCCACCACCACTGCCACCACCACCAGCAGCAGCAGCAGCAACAGGACCCTGCTGCTGCCACCACTAGCACCACCACCACAGCCAACAGCAGCACCAGCAGCAGCACCAGCAGCAGCAGCAGCAGCAACAACGCCGCTGCCACCAACAGCAGCAGCAGCAGCACCCCCGCCGCTGCTACTACCACCACCGCCGCTGCCACCACCACCACCACCAGCAGCAGCAGCGGCAGCAGCAGGACCCTCGCCGCCGCCCTCACCACCGCCACCAGCAGCAGCAGCAGCAGCAGCAGCAGCAGCAGCAGCAGCAGCAGCAGCAGCAGCAGCACCCCCGCCGCCACCACCACCACCAACAGCAGCAGCAGCAGCAGCACCAGCACCCGCTGCTGGTGGTGCTGCTGCCAGAGCCCTGCGTGCTGCCACTATCCCAGCAGGCAGGCAGTCCCCCATAGCCCACGCAGTGGCCTCAGCCTGTAGCAGTGTCAACCGCTCTGCAGCAGCAGCATCAGCAGCTTGGGCCCTCTGGAGCAGGATCTGTAGTGAGGTTATTATGGTGGTGGCTTCTTGTAGTGTCAGGTCGTTGGGGTCAACGGCCAGGGCGTTGGCAAAGTCGTTGAGTACAGATGTCTTGGCCTGTGTGGGGGGGGGGGGGGGGGGGGAGTCAAGAGGGAGGGTGGGGTGGCAGTGAGAGGTGGTATGCACGAAGCAGCAGCAGCACTAGCCTCTAAGCAGCAGCAGCAGCAGCAGCAGCAGCAGCAGGTTGGGCCTTCTGCAGCAGAACTTGTAGTGCTGCTGTCATGACGGCGGCATGTTGTAGTGTGAGGGAGTCGGGGTCAACTGCCAGGGCGTTTCCAAAGTCGTCCATCAGACCCGTCTTGGCCTGCGGGCGGAGGGGGGGGGATTTCAGTGGTGTAAGGGAAGGTAGGGGTTTAAAAGTGGGGGAAGGAGAGGGAGGGAGGGATGCAACACCCCCCCCCCCCCCCTTCCCATGTGCCAACACCACCAAAGTGTGCAGCTGCTCAACACCCCCCCCCCCCCCCCCCCCGCCCTCCCGTTCCCCTACCATCCACCCCCCCCTCTCACTGGCCCTGCTTCCGACCCCCTTCTTTATCCCTGCTCCCACCTGCAGCACCCCCCCCCCCTCTCCCCCCGCCGGGCACCCCCGCCCACCTCGTTCTTCTGTATAAGTGTGCTGACATATGCATGCAGCTGCATGCTGCCCAAACACCCGTTCCTTCCCCCAGCTCCCATACCCTGCTGCACCTCACCCCCCCCCCCCCTGCCCACCTCATCCTTCTGCGTCAGTGTTGTGACGTAAGCATGCAGCTGCACGTTGCCCCTGCACGCCTCCCAGCAAACTTACATGCCCTGCTCCCCCCCCCCCCCCAATACACAGACTGCAAGTCAGCATGCTTGTGCACGCGTGCAGTCTCTCTGTCGACAGACAATCAACAATGCAAGCTAGTCAGCATGCATGTGCACGCATGCAGTCTCTCTGTCGACACATGCACCACCTCCCTTCCTGGCCCACCTCGTCCTTCTGCGCCAGTGTGGTGACGTATGCATGCAGCTGCACGTTGCCCCTGCAGGCCTCCCAAAAGTCAGCTGAACTCTTTTCATACGACGCCAGCAGCTCCTGGCCTGAAAGCACACATAAAACGGCATGTACAGCAGGCGCAACAGGTGACGCCAAGACTTATGTCATATCCTTGAAGGGTGGTGTGTGTGCTTTTTTGGGGGGGGGGGGGAGGGACAGCAGAAGTCCTGACCTGAAAACACAAAAACAGACACAGGCACGGCAGGGTGTGACACAATGTGCATGAGTGTGTGTGCATGTGTGTCAGGGGACAGGGGAAATTTTAGTCAACATGACTTGTCTGATAGACCACCACCAGCTCCTGGCCTGAAAACACACATGTTCAGACAGGCGCAGGCAGAGCGAGAGTTGATGTTGATGTGTGTGTGTGGGAGGGGGGGGAGCAGAAGTCAGCAGAGCTCGCACATACACTAACATACGCTTAGGTGTATACAGACACAATGGCTGGACGCACAACCACACCAGACCATTCAAGAGACACCCCAATCACACACACCTGACAGCTCTCTATGTGAAGGCGGTAATGTCTAGGATGATAAATCACCCGCAGCCCCAAACATTCCTACACACAATCGCGCAAGCACACCTACGCGTTCAACCCTGTAACCCCTGCCGCACACACCTGGCTTGACTGGTCTCTCAGTGACTGCCGCAATGACTGGTATGTAGTCAACCCCCGGGGATAGGCCGGGCTCTCACCCCCCCCCCCCTTCACATACAAACACACACACAACCCCACCAAATCGTCAAGCAGTGAAGACCGCAGTGACTGGGATATAGTCCTCCCACCCGTTCGTCCACACGACAACACACCTGGCTTGACAGGCCGCTCAGTGACTGCTGCAATGACTGGGATGGAGGCACCCCCCCCCCCCACACACACACATACACAGACCCACATGCAAACAGCTTGCATGTGACGAAAGGTTTAACTGCATGCTTGCTACACATGTATTCCCTCTGCCTAGCACACCACCACACACCAAGGGTACCTCCCCCCTCACCACCACACACACACCTGGCTTCACAGGCCTCTCAGTGACGGCAGCAATGACTGGTATGTAGTCACCCGCCAGTGTGCGGTACACGCAGTGCTGCCACACCACATTGGAACGACGCTTGGCATACCTACAGCAGCAGCAGCAGCAGCAGCAGCAGTGTTGGGGGAAAGCATTCACAGAGGTGCAAACACCGAAGGCTACCCTGCCACTTCGATCACCCACAGGGCCACCAGCACAGGGACTACACCTTGGCAGAATGTTCCTACCAATACTAGCAGTGTTTCACATACATGTCAATGTTTCACTATCCTCGGGGGGGGGGGGGGGGATGACTTGCAGGCATCCCCCCCCCCCCCCGTACACCTTACTTGGCCAAGATACACTGACGCAACAGAAGCGCACTTCACTCACATGCTGCAGTTGCAGCTCCCCTCTGCTGCTCAAGAGTCTTGAGCAGGCCCCAGTCTTTTCTCCTCCATAATGCCCCCCTGCCCCCCTCTTCTGCCAAAAAAAAGACAGCAACAGACAAAGACACCGACGCAACACATATTCCAGCGTACCCCCACGCCCATCATCACCCCCACCCCATCAATGCAAAACTCAGATACTGCAGTTGCCACAGCCCTGTGCTGCTCGTGGGCAGGACCCCAGCCCCTTCTCCTGCATGACTTCACTCCCCCCCCCCCCCCTGCCCCCCGCAAAAGAAACAAAGTCAACACACAGCATCTGACCAAGACACCGACACAACATTGCAGATGCCATAAAGACACCGACGCGACACAACCCCCAGCACACCCCCAGCACCCCCCCCCCACACACACAAAATCCAATCCACTCACGTGCTGCAGGCGCAGTTGCGTGTTGCTGCTCGTGGGCATTTGCCCAGTCCCTTCTCCTGCATGACTTCACCCCAGGCTTTGGTGTCGTTGATGAGGCACATACACGACACCAATACTCACAGCCCCCCCCCCCTCCTCCCCCCCAGACACTCACATGCTGCAGTTGCAACTGCGTGTTGCAGCTCGTGGGCACTTCCCCAGCCCCTTCTCCTGCATCACTTCACCCCACGCCTGTGTATCGTTGACCAGGCACATACGGCTGGTGGTGTCATCACCAACCATCACCAGGGGGCCATCAGGCACATGTTTCTGTACAGATTTAGGCAGGTCCTGAGATAAAGCGGGGGGGGGGGGGGGAGGGGGGGGGGGCGTGAGGGGGAGCTTGGTGATAGTGCAATTAGTGACAGTGCCGGTATGGTGTGGTGTGAGGGGCATGATGTGTGTCGTTGATGAGGCACATGCGGCTGGTGTTGTCATCCCCCACAATCACCAAGGGGCCGTCAGGGACATGTTTCTGTACAGACACAGGCAGGTCCTGGCAAGG